>OX383297.1:11841531-11901542 GCA_947523025.1 Dryobota labecula
AACAACTTCGTGGAATCAACAAAATATGCCATAAACCACACAGCTCTAGTACACAGATTTTATTGCTCCAAATTACATGTTCCGAAACGTTGAACTCATTAACTAAATGTTACGTAATCATAGATCGCCCACAACACGTTCTGAAAAACTTCAATAGAATAAATGTTTCAATGAATGAATTCAAATTGGAGCATTCGTATATAATACTGTTGAACTATGTCATAACATTTCAGCATATACCTACGCTAAACAATTTACGCGACGAATTAAAAATCTTGCGCCAATGAAAACTCCAAGATGCCATTTTAAAATATTTTCGTCGATATCGAATAATTGGTAATGTTTATTTTGTTCACGTTCATCTTCATTGCTATGACCTCTATAGTCGGCTGTAAAAAACCCTATTTCTCAAATAAAACACAGAAGGCAGGATGTGTCATGTTAAAATCCATTCATTCTTCAGAATTATTATTAATGAAACAGCAGTCGCTAGTGTAAAATAAAACAGCTGAAAAAGTTGGAATGAAAGCGGTTTTCGAAACTCACTATAACAAACTACGTGGTCTTAAGAGAGTTTTACACACATCAAATAAGAGTTTTCTTGTGGCGAAACGCAAAATCGAAACAAATCATCGATACCCAACGATGCTTATAAGTCACAGCGTTTTCTTTTGCAATTAAATACTGAATCTATCACCCATTTCTATTTAGAGTCGGATAATGGGACGACCAGACAAACTGTTATGCAGTTTGGCAGATATAATTTTTGTTATTGCTAATCCAAATTTTGAATAAAAAATCAGTAAGTGGGCTGATAACATCCTCAGATGCTCAGACAAAATTATGGAATCGAATAGCAATAGGTAGAGAAAAAATGGAAGGACATGGAGCCTTTGCCAATGGGCACACTGACTAAGACAGCCGGTGTCAATAATATAATTATTTAAAATATTATTTTTAACTTGTTTATAATTTTATTTTAGTGGCATAAGTTTTAAATGGTCGGAATAAATTTCTTTATTATTATTATAATGGGATGGCGTGATGAATATGCGACCTAAGGATTCTAACACATGCTGCGTATGGCAAGGAAGGTTGAAGGCGTATGGCTAGTGCGAATAAAAAGTCCCGATCAACGCGTGGCGGAAAGCTGCTGTTGTGTTTTACGAAAATAACAGTAGGCCTTGAGCTATTATTTAATTTTAATGTGTATATTGGGTGTGAACGCCGTTCGTGACACGCACGTGCGCCCATACACTGTTTATTGCTTATGTGCGTAGAAATAGCGAAAATTTTACTAAATTGTAGCTTTGCCAGTGTTGCTTAAGCATGTCTAAAAATAAATATTAATAATTCAGCACAAGGAAGTATACTTGCAGCATAAGATGTATTTGATCTACGATCGTAACTGGAAGCCTGAATTATGTTTTCGCATCCTTTTTAACACGAGTCTGCAGACAGTAAGCTTTCGTAATGATTAGCAAATGTTGAATAGATAATGCAATGAACTGCAGACACAAATAAGTCTGATGGTTTCAGGGGACGTCAGAATCGTTAAAGTCTATTTTTCATTCTCAACTAATTCATTATTTCCTAAATTATTGTACTACGTAATCCTCCTTATCGTTGATTTGTACTTTCTCAGTTAGCAAAACATTGGCTTTTGGCAGCCGCCCAAGTGTCCGGCTCAGGTTGATTTAAAAAAATATCTACTCGTGTATAATGTAATACATGTAATATAAACAGTTTCGTTTGTTTATATTCTAGTAGACAATAGGTACATAAACCGGAATTATTTTTGCTTCGAGGCTTTTGATGGAACTTGCTGGTGTACCTAATAAAATTGCTAAGTCTACATTATTAATTCTTATCCAATATCTGACTATAAATACCTGTCATGGCTGGAATTTTAAGAATATTTTAAGCATATTTTTAACGATTCCTACTTGCCTATTTTGACCAAGTTCTTCCTAGACTCATACAAAATTTGGTGTTAAAATTATATCTGATTCAGAAATCATGATGCAACTGGTAAATATACCTCCTATATATTTTATTTAGAGATGTAGCCATAGTAAGCACTTCCTTAAAGGATTTGATTTGTTGTAGGCTTAAATATTTGGATAAATATTTATAAAAAATCTTTAAATATTTACGTATCAGCTACCGAATCTCGTAGCTGTCTTCATAAAGTTTCGAGAAATCGTTCTGCAAACAAATGTTTTTAGGATTATTGATGTCTTTTGTGCAAATTACAAAAGAATTTTAATTTTACAATTTGTTTCATCGTATAAAATACATTGGTTGGAATGAAATCGAATATTTTCAGGAAGTTTTATTAGGTTGAAGATTAAGTATAGAGTCTGTTGAACTCAAAGGATAATAAACTTGACATTCCAGTGGAAAAAAAAACAAACTTCTTAGACGAGTAGCCCTGTCACTCCGGCCTACTGGCCTGTCTGTCAGTGTGTCAGGAGCTGTGCAAACCTTTCATCAGTTCAAGATAGTGACTTCAAATGCTTTCAAAGCAAAGTAACCTGAAACCATAATGTCAAATATTTTCTTTGACATGAAAATAAAAAGCTTTGAATGTTCAATCTTAGAAAATCATATCAGTTTATAATAATCCTATTATAAATAATTTGGATAAACTTCTGATCAGATTTTTCATATTGAATACAGACGTATCTGATCATAAATTATCGGTTTTTGGCAGTGTCCCATATACAATAACGTAACAACAAATGTGTATAAAATTATACTAAATTTATACTCGCCAGGGACCCATCTAGAAGAACAACATGATTCCTATGAAACATACATACGTACACGCCGACTATATTAGCATGGTATTAGAAGTTCAATGATCATAAAGCGTTAGATAGTTTGGGTGGTCCTGTTTGGCGTTCGTCCAATTAGTTAAGGTGCGAATGAGCATAGCGTTCGAATATGAAGAATTGAGACGCCAGCTAGACAGATTGATATAATATTTATTCCTGAGGTATGAGGTGGACAAATGAGAAATGAACAACATGACACAGATAAATTAAGGACAGAATTGCTGTTCTAAGGTCACAACACTCCAAAAGTGAATTAGTGTGACATGGAAAATAGAAACAACGCGTCAAGATTTGGCAAAGTAAACAAAAGTCAGCGTGATTTTCTAAGGACGAATCACAAATAAAACTGACTTACATAGGTTGATGCTTATTTGTTTGGACAGGAAACATTTGTTAAGAAAAAGAGTAAAGAATAGCACGGATCAGATAAAATTAGGTCAGACTATAACAGATGAAGTTGAAATTCTAAGAATAAAAGACAACATCATAAACCACTGAGTCTTACAGAAACTACAAAGGAACAATAGAAATTGAAGTGAAAAGAATAATGATAAAATAGGACACGACGTAGAACGGATAAAATTCGGTGAAGCGGGCACTCCGAATGTTGGGGGATGCGCACTTACAGACAAAGAGTAGATAGATAAAAATGGATGCCCCGACATCTTGAACGAATGGGGACTGCGAAGCTGTAACTGGGTCAATATTTATGCAATTCTCTTGAGATTTTTATTACCAAGTTAACGTTAATAGTTTCATTGTTAGCGTCTTTGGTTCACGGAGACGTCATTAATGATAAATATAAACATGTAGTTAAATCGTGAGCGATTGATTAAGAACTAATGTTATTAAGTATATGTGAAATACAATATAATGAGTAAGTGTTGCAGTCGGAAAAGTTTAAGAAAGAAAAGAAAGAAAGAAAAGAAAGGCAAAGTTAAGCAAACATTTATATAATTTGAAGGGTAAACAGTCCAAGGATGTTGTATGAATTTTGGATGTAATTATGTAATTAACGCATTAGTTTTTCAACCAATCCATTAACAGGAAATGGCTTCTGTTTTCGTTTGAGAACATAATAGGTCCCGGGCAATACGCCAAGCCCCAACACCACAAATATATTTTAATATATCGCCGTTAACACTGAATTTGTTTTTATTTACTTTTATTTATTTTTTACAATGTATTTAAGTTTACAAGTTAATCATTCTGTCGCGTTAATGGGTTACCCGTGCGTTAAGTTGATCAATTGGGTTTTTCGTATAGTTTGAATTGACAGTGGTTTTCTTTTGCTCTCCAAAATATATTGCCGTTAACACTGAATTTGTTTTTATTAACTTATGTATTTATTACAATGTATTTAAGTTTACAAGTTAATCATTCTGTCGCGTTAATGGGTTACCCGTGCGTTAAGTTGATCAATTGGGTTTTTCGTATCGTTTGAATTGACAGTAGTTTTCTTCTGCTCTTCAAAATAATGTGGTCGCGTTTTTTTATTATCTTCAAGCTCATTCCACTCCGATTTAGTCGTCACAGAACATATTATAGGTACATACCAACAATAAGTATCTACAGTATCGGTAAATGAGACTTACGTATGTTTATTTAAAAGTGCACGTGAATACCATTGCAACTATTCTAAAAGTGGCAGGTCTTGTATAAACTTAGAAAGGGTAATGCCCTGTCGACTCATCAAAATATAATATTTTGTTTTGTTTGCTGGTCAGGTAGTCATGTGCTGAGAATGCGTCCATATACAGCTGTGGACCGCGTTGTTTAGATTTCTATGAGGCTCTCAGGTTTCTTTGCACAATAACTGCTGTAAGTAAAGTTTCACGTAGCTGTTGAAGAATTCGCTTCGTCAGAAAAATAATTCTGAGTAAAATCGAAAGTAACTTATTAGCATCTATTAGTCGGAATTGAGGTTCTTGTTTCAGTTTTGTTCCAAGTAACTGCATTTTTTCTATTAATTTTCAGATACAAATCCATGAAATAGGATTCTGTTCGAAAAAATTGATACTGTAACGTTACATTTTTCCGGGAGAGGAAAAATGTAAAGTCAGAGATAGAACTACCACCTACCTATCATCAGAACTGGAGGAGTCCTAGCTTAAGGTGAAAATAAACAAGTTAAAGAGTAAACAATTTAAAAAATAAAAACAATTAAGATGGTTTAATAGGCCCTACCGAATGGGTATTGGAGGGTCCTAACTGAAGGATAATAAGAGGCCAGTTACGTTGGAGGTCCGTCCTTAAGAGTGAGAGGTCCAGGGGTTTCTTTGAGGGAAACCTCGAGTCAGGCTTCCAAGTCGCCGACCTCGGAGGAGTAGCGAGCCACCAGCCGTCGGAGTGTCAAGGCTTGTTGAAGATATATAATGATGTTTTCTGTAACACGAAGGTAATATTATGCACTGGCTTGTGTCCTCTTGCGTCAGGGGTTAGTACTGACGCTAGGGTTAGGCATCACTAGCTTAGCGACCCTCTGGAGACGTCAAGGATTGGACAATCGCGTAGCTTCAATTTTAAATTCTGTCCCATATCCCGCTGCAGCTTGGAGTATGCTGCAGTCTTCCTCGATGGGACAATACATAGTTGGATTCCATTTCACTGCTATCTGAAAACGTGATCAGCAAACTTTGTAATATCTCTGCCTAACCCTTTGTGGATTGCAAAGTCATAAAAGACATAAATTAAAAGCCAGTGGTTACTCTTGTTGGCAGGGGTATCGAACATAAATGTCATTGTCGTGTATCGGGCGTGTACCGACATGTTTTTCAAACGTATGTGCATAATAGAAGCAGCAGAGCAAAAGGTGAAGGAAAATATTATAAGGACAATATATTGGAATAATACATATTGCGTGAATTTTTATATTCAGTCGTTTTTGCGCTATATTTATTTCCAATAATATTAGCGACAGATAGAGGTAAAAAAACCGATACCTATTCGGCTCCCACTTGCTTGTTTGCTTTCCTTCTTGCAGTAGGTATTGATTGTATGCCTTTGTTATTATTCTTGAGAAGATAACCTCCTACCTATTCTGTTATCTTTTCGATGTCATCTGACTAATGATCTAGCAAGTCTTAAGAGTTGAGATTCTACGTAATCAACTGGGTCCATCGCAGTCTGCTTGTCATTAGCCCCTGAACCGTATGCCATAACAAATCAGTTGTTGTTACCTTTGCTATTTCTTTCATTAATGTATAAAACGACGTTTTACTATTAAAAATGTATTAAAGAAGTGACGACGCGAAAATGAAACGCAATTTTTATGCAATTAACACTACCAGCCATCATATCGCCATTAGTATGGCATTGCACGATTGAATATCGATTTACGTCGTTCAAGGTCACTTATATAACAAATTCATGGTCTTTTGCCACTGCTAATATAAAAAAACTTAATAGGCATACAATGTTTACTTGCTAATGTGTTGATTGAAAGCTAAGATTGAACAAAGTACTGTATTAGCATTACCTCGCGACTAACAAAGTCGCAAGGTTTCATAATTGGTACACAAGTGACAACCAAATACATATGTTTAATCCATGTTAGATAGTCGTCATTTATGTCCTGTTTCATTAACACTACCTCGAAGACTTTATCAATGACGTTAAAACCTTTCTGAGTCCAAACATGCAGGACAAAAAATATGAAAACTACATTGACGAGACAGGGTGGAAGGGACATCGACGCGAAACCTTCGCGTCGATGTCCCTGCCACCCTGTATTTGATTGTTGCTTATCATTATAGCCTGTTCTCGTTTCACTGTATACTTATGCCTTATGCAATACGTTGGTGGGTATGCCTTTTTATACTAGTTCGATACAATGGCCAATTTTGGTGGAAAGTGCAATTAAGTCATCATTATCCTCTCCTTAATCTGGTCAAATGGCAGTTTTTGTAGATAGGTATATATTACAACTCCCAACCTAAAAATGACTGAATCAGATACTGATTGAAGCAAAAAAGGTGCTTGTTTAATAATTACACCTCTATACATGGAGGAGAGCAGTGGTGGCCCAGTGGTATCGGGCCCGACTTACGAAATGTAGGATATGAGTTCGAACCCAGGCAGGTCATTTAACTTCATCACCACTGCTCTCAGAACGGTGAAGCAAAACATCATGAGAAAACCCGGCATGTCCTAGAACCAGGGTTCGAAATAATCCGATTTTTATAATAAATATTTTTAATTTTAATTATAAAAATCAAAAAAATAAATTATATATATCGGATCCAGGCCAAGAAAAAGAAGCGAATATTATTCTATAAGGGGACATAAAAAAATGTGAAAGGAATTTGTAAAATAATATAAGTGTCAAATTACCACATTTTTTATTAAAAAAAAGTAACAAAAGAATTTGTGTGTATTTGAGAAATATTTTAATGAACACTTAAAAAAACAAGTACCTATTATTATAATAATCTTCATTTGTTTGTGAGATAAATCAACTAATTTTAATAATAATTTGTAATCATAAAAAAGTAAATTATTCTGAATTGTAGTTTTTCGCTACGTGTTGCCAGGGTAAACATTAATCACCAAAATTTTTAGTTCAGAAGACAGGAAAAAATCAATTGATATATATATATATATATCAAGATAAAAATCAATCGATATATATCGTGATATATATCATGACATATGTATATCCGCTGATATATGTCGGCGAACCCTGCCTAGAACTAAAAATTTCACCAACCCGCACTGGTCCCGCGTGATGGATAATGGCCCACCACTCTCTTTGACAGAGAGGAGGCTTGTCGGGACACAAGCCTCCTCTCTGGCTGATGGCATTGGAAATGTTGAAGGATAATTATGGTATACATGGGTGCTTGTCAATCGCAAGAGAACGTTGTTTAGACACGACTGAAAATATTCATAGCGAGTGTTTGTTTTGAATTTATTCTATTCTCCATTGAAACCCTTTGTTCTTGTCGTTTGTCTATGATTTGTCTCATTGTCAACCGAAAACATTGCTCTTGTTTTTTTGTCGCTGCTCAGAACGTATTATATGTGGCTGTTGTTGTTATTTGGGCTTGTTAATCAAGGATTGGTTAAGCAACGGACCTATAAATATTTGATCATCCTCATTTTGAGATCTTGCACCATTGCAGTTTGCCTCATCATTTTTTATTTATGCATTAATTATTTGTCTATCAACCTGTAAAAAGATAGATAGAATACTCTTTATTGCACAGTGCATACCATAAAAATTACAAATTGATATGTAGAAAATTTTACAAGGGGTGACACAATGGGTGGTCTTAGCGCTAAAAGCGATCTTTTAAAGACAACCTTTGGATGGATTAAGGGGAAAGGAGAAACATTACTGCAGGTAGTTTGTGGTGTAGCATTTACTTATATACAATAAATACATACATACATAAAACATTTTATACTTGTCTATATAAATATATACAATAATAATCATGAAGCAAGTGCAAATAACAAAACAAAAAAGAAATTATGGTTAAGGAAAGAGATAGTGTTTGTTTAAATCATAATTTTAAAAATGATTGAAGATTGGGCACGCCTTATCGTCACGGGCAAGGCATTCCATAACCGCACTGCTTGACCTGTAAAAGATTTATCATAGAAACTGGCGGAATGAATCGGCATCTCTAGTCTCAAGTTTTCATGATAAACATTTTTAGTAAAAAGTTTACATGATAAACATCATTGTATTTTTTAATAGCTTTATGATCATTACCTTCTTAACAATTTTATCTATCACAATGTCTATCTGTTTAAAAATATGATCGTTTTCGACCAGAAACTGCTATGCTCAGACCGCATTAGCAAATGATTTGGAAGACATATTGCCGTAATCATAAGGAAGACAGATCTAGGTCGGGATGTGGAATGAATCAGTGCAAGGGAAGTAGTTCCTGCACATCACGATAGTTATTTACAGATAGCAGGAAATCTCCTTGCTGTGTTACGAATATCGAAATCAAAGGAAAATAATATAAGTATGTCCGATTCGAAGGATTTCTACCAGCTAATGTTCAAGAGCATTAACAAATTACAATATTAAACAAATGTATCAACTTATATGTTGTGACTAGCTAGCGCGTTGCATTTTCTAAAATAAAAATAGCCTAAGTTACCTAACACTACTAATTTCTATAATAATTCAATCATGATTCGAAAGACACGTGGCGCCATCTATTATCATAAGAACGTTATTGTTGTTTTCCTCGGGAACAGTACTTTTTTTTTGGGATGAAAGATACCCTATGTCCGTTTCTGTATACCTGACACCGTATATGCAAAGTTTCAGGATGATTGGTTCAGTGGTTTAGGCGTGAAAAGGTAACAAACAAACATAGTTTCGCATTTATAACATTAGTTAGGATTTCAGAAACATACATACATATTAGGTACACGTGTTAGTCTTCAGTAGGTACTGGACTGTTTATAAAACCTTTCATATACTTATACATAGTTATGAAATGACTATGTCGTTTTTTCATTGTACTGAAAATACGTGGTAGAAACGTTAAAATCAGTTCAGCAAGGATAACAGTTACCTACCTACAATTACAGGAAAGATATTACATTAAATTCCAAAACGAATGATTTTCCTGTGTTCAAAATAATTGTAGGTATGTGGAATATACCTGGAACAGGAGGCAAAATGTTTTTAATTGAAAATATTGACTATTATTACATGTAGCGTTGTGTTTGGGTTTAATGACAGTGCATGTGCACATGATAAAGACTTCGTAGGTACCTACTTACAGATTATCATAATAGATAACAACAGTCAAAACACATAACTTTAATAAGATATGGATTTACGTAAAAACATGCGTTAAGGGGCCGTGCACGAAATCGACTGATTTTGATCAATTTTGTTCATTGTTTGCGTGAAAGGGAAAAATAATTTAAACAAAATTATTTATGATTTGAAAAGTCGTGTTCTTTGTTTTACACGTGGCTGAAAGGGATTTTTCAAATAAATTAAGTATTCACGGTAAATCACTAATATTCGCAACAAGTTTTCCGAAAAATGACGCGAGACTGACATTTGATTATCATTCTACAAGAAACTACTTTTTATTTTGAACATAAAAAAATATCATCAACATCATTATTTGGTCTACTTGCTGGCTGAACCACTTTTTTCAACTTCCATACAAAATATAGCAGAAAAATAATATTGAAAAAACCTTTGTTTTGTTTTAAACCCCGTCAGTAATATATATTTCCTATTATTTAGCAGACCATATCAAGAAATTTAAAAATCACAAATTAGTCTTCAGCTATCCTTAAAATATAATCAATATTTTATTTAGTGATTATACAATATCTTCATTAAGTTAATCAACGGCGAAATAAACTATATTTTGGAGAGCACAAAAATGATGAAAATATTAACAGCTGCTGTAACTGGCATGAATGGTTTAGCACCATAAAAACTGTACTTTTATAGTTACACAGACTTAATGTTTCGATTATTTCAAGTTTTCTCACAATCAGATAAGAAATTGACAAAAGAGAGCTTTTTTCTTGCACGGAGCCTTTAATTTCCATACCGCACTTTTTTTTCATACTGTTACTCTCAAACATTGTTAATTTATTTAATTGTTTCTGATTTAATTGTTTGTTTCTGACACAAATAAAATTGAAGTGTGTTTGTTATGTCAAAATAACAACTTTTTACTAAATGCATTGTGAAAGTTTATACGGTAGATACTTATAACAAAAAAAAAAAAATGTCTTTTTATCTGTTTGTTCCAGCTTATCTCCGTAACGGCTGGCCTGATTTTCACCTCGGCTTCTTTTATTTTAGAAAAGCCACGCGGGCGATGCCGCGGGCATCAGCTAGTACATAATATACAGTGAAAATCTGTGCAGGCCACACTAGTCAGTGCTTATAGAAATGTCGCCCGAGGGAGTTGTGGCGATTAGTGCTGCGTATATACTTATTTCGAGCAGTTTAGCGAAACGTAATCGAAAAGGAGGTGTTGGATGCGGAATTACTTACTACAACGAGAAAAGTTAATATTTTAAGCGAGAAATAGCGCGGCTTTGAGGCGCCACACGCGCTTTTGCTCTTGGAGCGGGAGCAAGCTACATGTTCCGCGTCACGTAGATGCGTCTCAAGATGTTCCGCGTCATGTTGCGGGTCAAAATGGCCCCTAGTGTATCCGGGGATTTAGTGCTTCAATAAATAACGAACGAAGCACTTCATGACGCCTTAGCATCTCTGCCGCGCCAATAAAGAATGCAATAACACGATTTTAGACGATTTTGAGTTATATATTTGGAGTCAGTGAATCGAAACTATTAACTCTCTCTAAGCAACTTTTTATTGATCCTTCAGGAACTCGGTTTTTCAGTAAGCAACAATGCAATAACTAAAACTTCATAACAAATTCAATAATCAAAAATACAATTCTCGGTAGCGGCAAAATCAAGTTATTGCATTTTTCGTTAGTGCGGCAGATCCGTAAATGTATATGGTTTAGTTAATAGATTTATAGAAACAGGCTGTAACTCTCATCATCATCATCATCATTTCAGCCGAAAGACGTCCACTGCTGGACATAAGCCTTCCACAAGCACCGGCACTTCGACCGGTTCTGTGCTTCCCGCATCCAGCGGATTCCTGCGGCTTTCATAAGGTCATCGGTCCACCTTGTGGGAGGCCTTACAACGCTACGTCTTCCGGTACGCGGTCGCCACTCCAGAACCTTTTGGCCCCAACGGTCATCTGTTCTGGCTGTAACTCTATTGAAGTCAAAACCATGAACATTTATTTAAAATCAGCCTAATGCTCCCACTACTAGGACACAGGCCTCCACTCTTCGAAAGGCTGTAATCTACTATGCGGACCCAGTGCGGATTGGTAGATGTCTTATGTCTTTGAATTGTTGGTGCTAGGACATGCCGGTTTCCTCACGATGTCTTCCTACACCGTTTGGAGAGCAGGGCCTTAAGTCTGCTATTACAATAGTGTCAGAATGGTCTCGCCATTGTGAGTATTTGACAGTGTTTGTATGGCAAATCTGTCAAAAACTCACAATGAAGAGACCATTCTGACACTATTGTAATAGCAGACTTGAGGCCCTGTAGTGATGAAATTACTGAAGATTCCTTACTCTTGTGCAATTTTAGTTGGTATTAGATCGCATACATGATTGACATGGTATGCTTGCATTATATCCAGCCCCTTTAAACACGATAACAATCTTTGACTGCCAAGAATAGAAACGTCAGTACAAGATTGACGCGTCTATACCTTGCCAATTATATTGTTGATAATATTGTGAGGAGATCAGGAAACCCGGATCCCCTATGGAAGTACCTAACAAGTTATTAGAGACTATCTCTTTATGATTTTTTTTTTCAACCTTTTGACTGCCACAGTCATGTATAGATGACAAACTAAAATGTGCCCAGCACGCCACGGTCACGACTACATGACAGACTTCTATACGCAAATCTATAAATAAAGCTCATAAAACAACATTGTCTTTTTTTTTTCCTTTGCTAAATATGTCCCTTGACTTATCCTAATTCATATTAATTGAACTTCTTTCTTTATATTTCATCTAAGTACCTACATTAGCATAAGATGATAAAAACTCGAAAGGATGAATTCGTAACTTGGCGCCGAAGGTGAGGGCCCGTTTTTGCTTTCTTGACGTGGCGGTCAAAGGGCAATTTTTTTTTTTTTAATAATAACGTGTGAACAGAATGTTACAACACAACGACAACTTGGAACACATTGGATCAAAGAGATCGACGTGCTTAATTCTTATTACCCTGGTGAATTAGATTGGTCTATACATATCTTTAATGGCTTATTCCTGGGCCTCAAGTCTGCTATTACAGTAGTGTCAGAATGGTCTCTTCATTGTGAGTTTTTGACAGATTTGCCATACAAACACTGTCAAATACTCACAATGGCGAGACCATTCTGACACTATTGTAATAGCAGACTTGAGGCCCTGTTCCGTTATGAGATGACTTTCCTAATACTTCGCTGACCAAAATATTTAGTCATGTTTCCGATGTAACATTTATATGTTTTCTTTATCATGTCAATTAATCACGTCTTAAAGTTAATTAGGACAAGGAAACATTAATATTTCTGAGTTAAATGTTAGCGGCAAAAAAAAGTTAATAGTGTTTTTAATGAATTGGGTTTATTATAAATGAGTTCTCATTACCAAAGCTTTGTTTCTTTCCCACGTCGGTATTCGGTATGCGAGGTGAATCTTTTGTTTTTCTCCGCCTACATATCAATAGTAAAAATTACAAGAGAACGTTTCGCAATAAATGTAAACGTGAGCGCTCTAATCATGCTAATATTCGCGCAAAACGGATAATTTAATTGGCAATGCGTAATTCGAGAAATTCGCCGTTTAATTAGCATTCAGAACAAGTACGAAGTGAAATGCAACTGCCTTTTATGTTCCGCCAATCACAGAGCTAGTGCGCGAACCGAGGCCACGCCTACACTGGATGTGCACTGACCACGGCCGCAGACGTTTAGAGGTAACGATCTAAACCTATGCCAGCGCCAGCGCACTTATTACGTAACTGAATATCTATGAGTCTGTGCTGAAGGCAAGCCGCGCGGCGCGCCGTCACGACCCATCAAAGCGGATTCGATTTTCACACGGGCCCGCGACTTCTGAATAAACCAACTTACTCAACTACTTCTAATTTATTTTTTTAATTGAATCGTATAAAATTATAAATACAAAGGTCTCCAAGAAGGTTTTCACACCAATCCTATTAATTAGTGTCAAAGTTAATGTAAATACATTTTTAACGAATAATCACGATCGTGAGCAATATATTAAGAACTTCCCATTAATCAATATCAGGCGAGGTGACTCCGATGACCTTGTTGATTATTATTTTATCTGAGATGGTGGAGATGAAATGAGTAGTAATCGAATTATAGACAGTGTGGTGTTTGAGGATCATAAACAATGTTGATGTTTCCTGCGAGCGGGTTGTTTATGGTCGCAGTCGCGCTACCACGACCGGTAGACCGCGACCAATCTCGGAACTGGCACTGGTACTGTTGCAAAAACTTGAAAACACGTGGCAATTCCTTATCCGCTTGAAAACGCGTTTAATTAATTTGCTTCAACTGCAAAGAACAATATGAATGAAGTTAAACCGCCTCTACTTTTGTTATTTTTTGTGCATATTTTCACGTCAAATTGATCAGCGTTCCACCTTGTTTATTTCTCTCACACTGTTTACAGTTAAGGTCACTCAATTAAATTCGCATTCCCCAATAATCGCTTAACAGCAATACAATTAAGTGCCATAAAATCGGCGAGATTAACAAACCCTCCGCAATTTGTCCGTGAATTTATTAAAGTCAAGTTACATAATAGAGCGTTTGACCCACATCTCTATGTGTATCGTGCCCTATATAAATCTGTAGACGTCGTCGTGGGCGTGCGTTAATGGATTTCCATTACAATCAGCAAATATTATGGATTCATGGATAATAATTTTGTCATAAAAAGGGACAATGACGAAGTGGTATAAAAAAGAATGCCAACTCCTACGCATTATGGGACAAAGATTATGTTGCAGGTGCGTGGGTTTCTTTATTTGTAAAGTAAAATTTTATACTTATTGTGGGATCATTTTTGTCAACAACAAATTATAATATATATTGAAATAAAAATAAATATGAAAACAAAGAAACAGCGAAGCTTTGAAATTCAATCACGCGCACATTTGTATAAAAGAACCATTTTGAAATTCCTTTAACAAGCATTGGTAAATTGGTAATGAAATGCCTTCGCATGTAGTAAAATACAAGTGAAGATTATAATGTAAATTGTATAACATTAGGGTGTAACTTGAGAACGGACCATAATCATGCTTGTTTATGGATAACATACAAGGTAAGTATCGAAACTACGGACATAACGAAACAATGTTGCTAAAGTTTTATGGAGCAGTATTGGATTTCATGACAATATATTACTTTACAATGCTTACACTGATCGTACCTAAACTCACATATAATATCTTATATGTATATTATACCAATGTGAATATAAACTATGGACTATAATCATCTCTATGACTAAGAAGTATTTATTAAAGTCTACATTGAGCATTCAGCTCTATAAGATATTCGGGGAAACCCTTAATCATTTAAAATCGAATCACGTTGGTACTTAAGTAATTATCAATCACGATAGAGGAATCTCCTACTGCATTATGTATATTTTGTGCTAAGTTGTAGTACTTTATCGCTTATATAATTGGATGTTATCACTTATTTGGAAAACTTAATAGTTTACAGTTTCCTTTCGTTTAAGGCTACTTTTTATGTTATCTTAATGCCTTTCTGAAACTTCCTTGGAAGTAACAAGACTGATATACATTGTATAAAGCTTCAGCTACATAATAATTGCGTTCCAATTACAGCAGAACTCCCCAAGGCATTCCATACGTACGTGTGAACAAAATCATCCACAAAACAGATTAAGTTGCTTTCAAGACGCGCCAGGAACTTAATACTGAGAGTGTTGTAGCCTATAAATCTTTGGAAACACATCAAGCCGACATAGACGGTCGTAAAGAGCCTTAATCGGGCTCTCGCAATTACTGAGTCTTCGCCGAGGCCACTTTATACTGTAAATATCCTAGTTTGTTAATACAATATACGGCGACCTCGAAAACACTGATGCTAGTTTATAACCCAAACAGATTTTAGTCTGGAGCCTGTTGAGAGCAGAATTTTCTGGATACTAACCACCTTCTGCTACGATTCTTTACCGCCGTATAAGTAATATGCAAACTTATTTAGTCAAATCAAGAAAATATCGATATTTTTATTGGTCAGTTCAGCTTTGACGCAAACTGTTTTCGTCTCCTAAAAGTTTAATACTGCATATTTTGTATCTGTTTTCGCATTAACATCTGCTTTATTATTCAAATTATCAACCCTTTAATCATAATTATTCTTAATTCCATTGTTCATGTTGGCATTTCCTCAGGGAGCAGAACAATACTAATAACATTGGCACCATTCTAAGACATGATTAGCAGTAAGTGTCCAGTTACCTACCTATATAGTTTAATTATATATAACGTATGTATTTATATCATACAATATTAGTTTCGTTCTTTTCGTAGCAAAAAAAACAACGCACTTGACGAAGCGAAATTGTTAATTGAGTTACAGCCTCCGCAATGGTAGGCAAATGTAATAGGTACAATTTGGTAACACAGAATCATCCTTATATAAAACTGCAATTATTTTGGTTAACACAAGGCGAAGCTGCGGTTTTACGCAAACTTATCCTGAATAAGAATTTGCGGGCAAAACACAATGGACGTCAGCTCTTTCGTACTGTGACATATGCTGAATAACAACATTAAACAGATCGATCCGTTAAAACACATGATGTCTATTAAAAATAATGGGTAGGCAAGGTAATATTATAACGGTCATTGCTCAAACCACAACAAGGAAATCAAACAATAAACACATTCGTTAAAGGAATGCAAAGAGCATGAAATTACAGAATTCAATAACTGAATAGATTAGTAGGAACGTGAGTATTTCTGGCTTAGTATCCTCAAGTTATCATACTGTGACATTGGAGCACGCGCGAGTAGTGGGCCGCATAGATTAGGACACTGAGCAATATGGGTCACAGTACTTGTGACGTGAACACCACAAATATTGAGAATTACATTAGAAGAAGAATGTATGAATCAAAAGAGGAAAATTATCTTAAGAGATAACAAGTCATTAGTCACAACTTTTAATTCCAATGAGGTAGAAGAAAATCTAGTTTATTTATTCTATCTATATCTCGTGTAGAGTTGAAGATAAAACTAAATTATTTTGTTTCTTTGTAATCTATCGAAACAGCGGAAGCTTTCTTTAGATTATCGAGCTTAATCGTTTCCATTGGGAAGCGTTTGTGAATCATTGAATACCGTTTGATCTTTTGTAAAATATTTACAATAACTTATAACAGAGGATCACTTTTCAATAATGCTGAGTTGAATAATTGTTTGGGAGATTTAAGAGGATTGCTTATCCCGAATGAGGATCGATATCCTCCTTAGTGATATAGGTCAGATTAATAACTATCGTATCAATATCGATGCGTAAGTAGTATCGACACCGGGTGTTCGGCACGAGAAAACATTACAAGTTAAATATTATAATCCATAAATCATGCGCTTAAAGCAATATTTACATTATACGAATCCTAAAATATCACGCGACAGAATACCGAAACAGCTTTCTGCTGATCACGATTTTCTGTTATATATTTTTCGTTTTTGTATCTTTTGTGACACCAAAACCGGTTCCACACCCACAAATTCTCGAAACATGAAGCTATATTCGCGAAAGTTTAAAGCTCCTCATATCTTTTTTCATTATCTTAGATCAAGCCGATCAAGATTCGATTAGCTTTGCAAAAGTCCGATTTGTGAACAAATTGTAAATCAAGTGAACATTATAATATATATTTATGAAGGAAATAATGTGAAACTCTGGAAATTTTATGTTCGTTATTAAGTTTTTTACAAAAAGAACTTTTAGTTGCATTGCATTTTTATTATTTTGCTTACAAAACCTTGCGTTCTTGCATATCAAATTTGATATGCATATACATTGATTTGTTAATTCTTGCATCGTATTATCCTTCCGAATTTTTGTGGTTTCTTATTACTAATAACATTTAAGTTGTAATTTTTTTTGTGTATTACCTCAGTTCAGTTTTTAATAAAAAGCAGTCATATGGTCAGTTTATTAAAAAGTCGTATTGTGGTCAGACATGCAGTGACCTACTAAGAGAGCTGCGGTTAAGAATAACTTAATTCAGAGCATTTCTTGAAACTATTTGTTAAACTAAAGTGTATATAATATCGAAGTTTTCCTTAAGCTAATATAATAGAGCTTGACAAAAAAAGAGCTTGTACGATTATGCGAATCTGAAATTTTGCTGTCAGTAGCCATAACTTTAACTACATACATAATTGGATAGTATGTTGTCAAGTCCCAGGTAATTGCAGGCTCTAAATTCTCTTGTCAGCGGTCACCAAAAAGAAGAACAATAAACTTACGTTTTCAACCATTTTGGTCTAAATTATTTCATGTCCGTTTTTGGCGATTCAAACGGGACACGCCCAAAAATGTTCTTGAAAAGAAACATCACTGCATCGAGGTCTCGTAAACATGGCATAATAATGACTCCTGCGCAGCCCAGCATCCTACATTGTGGAGCCTTACAAGTCCGTCCCGTTAGAAGATATTATGCGACGCCTTCTTTCTATAATTTACTTTTCTAGAACTTGTTTACCTGTCTAGACATTTTATTTAGCTGTCTGAGAAAACTTTTCTCAAAGCTCAGGTGTGATTTTTGTATACGGTCTACATATTTGATTTTAATATTACTCTGGTTACATTTCAAATTATTACGTAAGTATAACTGTAGGTAATAAATAAAAGATTTAATTAAGATAGCTCTTTTAAAACATATTTTTCACAAAAAAAAAACACCTTTAATGTGAAAGATTATCTCACATTTAACGCAGCCGTGATTATAACTTACATTTCCAAGAATTGAGATGTTATCACTAACTACTTGTATCCTTACACAAAATACTAATTAAAATGAGTTTAAGTTTCGAGGAACGAGTAGTAGGTAGGTACTGTCAGTAGTCTCTATAAATATAAAACTGATTTAAATAGCATAGTGTGTAACGGCCTTCAATAGATGATGATGATTAAGTTTAGTTGTGTACCTCCAACAATAACTACGGATGGGCATAGGTACTTAGTAGGTTGCACGTATATTCGCATTTGATCGGATTTACTCCTACTACTTCATCTAGAAAACCACAGAATTTTTATTCTTGAAAAGACATGAATTGCAAGTAACAGGTTAAGGACGTTTATGATTTTGATAGAAGAAATGGTAGAAATGTGTGGTAGAATGGTAGAAAAATTACTTTCTAGCTTACAGGAACGCTAATAAACATGACATTTGTCTAGTTACCGACTGCGCCAGAAGCAGGGTAATGTTCTTCGAGAGTATACAGTATGTATGTCTATTTCTTTGGTACGCTCTGTAGCCTAAACGGCTTGATGGATTTTAACTTAAGAGGTTTCGTTAGATTCGTCTTAATTGTGGGAGTGACAGGCTATAATATTTATATATATAGGAAAAAAATATTGCAACAACATTGTTTTCAAATAAAAGCTAGCAATGAGTCAATTGCAAATATATATATATATATATATATATATATATATATATATATATATATATATATATATATATATATATATATATATATATATATATATATGTTGTATTAATATAATTATAATTATGTATATTTTTTATATTTATAAAACTGAAAAGCTTGAAATAAAACAATTTATTAAAAAAAAAACCCGAATGCAGAAATCATGACTGAAAAGAGGAAAATAAGCATTATAAAATTATATCTATAACATTTTTACAAACCAATAACCTGAAATATAGTATAACTTTTGTTTATCCGCTTGCGATACCAAAATTCTATGGATTATAATTTTGTAATGCATGTTTTCTCTTTTCAGTTGTGTTTTTGCAGTCGGGTTTATTTTTTATTTTTAATAATTTGATTTTTCTTGTTGGAGTAGTAAGTAGTTCCAAAACAACACAATTTTAAAACAATTAATCGTTTTAAAATCAAGCAAGACTAAAGAATAAAAAAGTATTTGAGAACTTTTTGGCACACTACCAGGCTTATGATTAACGAAGGTTTAGATGACCTAAATAAATGTTGGTGGTTGAAATAAATGTTCCTATGAATTTACATTTATATTAGAAATATGAGAAAGTCTTACAGGGAAAATATGCGTCCGGCCGGTGCGCGGCGCGGCGTCCCTTGAATAGTTGCTTCAAAAGTTTTTATTTTTATATTGTAATAATTGCGAAGTGTTTATTGTCTGGTGATTTTGTTGTTTAGTTAAACACTGTCCTACATTATTTTCTTTCAAATAAGCATTTTGTTGCACTAAACCCAGCTTGTGTACTGAAATATTTACTGTATTTAAAGGTAAAATTGATGGTATTCAACTCCTCAACTAAATTTTATTTACGTACTATCCTATCTCTATCCTAACGTATGGACAGCTCCTACGTAATTAGCCTATGCTTTGTCAGAGTCCAAGCATTATCATTTTATTGGTTTCCTGTCATAAAATGTCCGAGGTCGCCCAACAAAGTGCAGCTCCTCGTGATCAATAGTTGCAATTTTCCGCATACAAATCGTGCGAGGGTGTAACTTTACTAGACCTTCCGCTACTTGACATTGGTTTTCGATGTTAATCGATGAAATACACGTTTGTGTACCGTTTATAAATAGGTTTTAAAAGTAACGGTTCTTTTTTTAATTGATTTATTAAGATTTTCAATTCCTGTTTTAAACTGCAGTGATAGAATTTTATATCAAGTTTTTAGCAGGGTTTTCAAATCAAATCAAATCACCACGTGGGCACATAAGAAACGTCAGAAGCTAGGTACACGGTTCCAATTTATTAGTCATTTCCTATGGGGAAGAGCAAGCAAGAAACTCCAAGGTAGCTCTAAAAAAAAACAAATGACATGATTGCCATTACAATTACAGTAACAAATATGAATATAAATATCATGTCCACATTACTTAATTTTTAGTAAGGGGACGATATTAATATTCTTCTAACTACCTACACAGTGTTATCTTCAAAAATCTTAATACAGTTTCATGATGCCTTTTTTATGAAGCGTAATAGTTCTTTAACCTCAAAACGTTATTAAGTTTAACTGAAAACAACCAAATGTTAATTATACAACGAAAACATTTTATGAATGTAAATAATTATAAATAATTTGGCCGGGCTAAGTAATAAAAGCCGCACGGGTCAATTGGTCAGGTAAAGCTACGCTTGCCGCGGTCGGTCCGTGGATGGGTGACCATCTTTACATACCAAGACCCTCCGTGCCTAGGAAAGCACGTTAAGCCGTTTGCCCCGGCTGTCATTCGGTGGATCTTTGACAGACTTTACGGTTCGTCAGAAGCCCGAAAGTCAGACAACCAATCTTACTAAGGGGTATCGTGTTTTCCCAGTACTGGGTTGTGGAGGTCAGATAGACAGTCGCTCCATGTAAAATACTAGTATTCAGCTGCATCCGGCTAGACTGGAAGCTGACCACAACATAGTTGGGAAAACGCTAAACAGATGATGAAATATAAATATAATTTATACTATGTCAAATTATAGACATCAATCGTGAGTGAATACAACGCGCATTAAATGTTAATAATGCCGTATTCTGATGTATAGAATACTTGTGTGGTATGTATAATAAAATCATATATGTCGGTGAAGGTTATTTTGTGAGGTATCTATGTATCTGCACGGAGATGGATGACTTCTTGAATATATATGAGGAAAATATGAAACCTAGAGTTTAGTGGTGTTTTTTATTGCATTCTTTATGTATTGTTTTACTAGTTTATGTATAATTTATATATGAAATTGTGGTAGGACTGTCACTAGCTGGAGATGCCATAAGAAGTTATGATATAATACGCTGGCCATTTTGAATCTTGACAAGACAAAGCAGAATAACTATGAAGTTATTTCATTTGTTCTAATAACTGATAATTGAACATTATGATTAAGATTACCGAGACCCTACAAAGATATAAGTACTTCTGAAATGTTCAGCATTTTAATTCCTAATATGTCAAATTCTTAGAAGATAAGATCTTTTTAGCTTTGAGAGTTCCGGCTCCCGGCATTCGGTCTGAAAACTATAGGTATCGATAGCTTCTGATAGGAACCGGAATAAGGAATGAATGTAGTTCTCAACTTCATAAAAAATATAATTTATTGCATTTTTTTTATATTTCTGTCATTCAGTGTAATAGGATGATTTAATAATAAGTATTTATACTTAACTACAAACAGATCATGTATTCTTGGAATATTTAATAATAAATATAAAATAGATAATGAAACACACGCATTTAGGTACCTGTATTATGAACCGTAAAATTTAATTTAATAAATATTATTATCCATTATATATTTTATTAACATGCCATGTAGGTATTTTTTCTATTTGATATAGTATATTATTATACATATATAATAATTATTAGTTGTAATTTTTAAGTTTTCCGGACGTAAAAAGGACCTAAAAAGTAGTGATTAAATCTGAAAATAGTAAAAAAAAACTATATGCACGGTACGTAGGTAGGTACCTATACCTACCTCTTTAGTGTTTTCAGATGTTATCAAATAGTAGTACAGCCTACTCAAAGGAAATCGATCTAACATAGAATTTAATTGACAGACATTAATTCAATTGGAATAAACAATGAACCTATATTGTGATTGTAATCAATATAAAATATATGATGCACACGTAACAAATGAAACGAGATTAGAACTAATAACGCGGCAAGTGAACAAAACGCGCTTTAAAAAAAATGCCACATAGAAGTTCCAGCACTTTAATAACAACGATTTTTAACATGTGGGCGTCAAATCGTACAGATGTTTGAATTGCAAATTTTCGTCTACAGATTGCCAGACTCGAAAAGTGTATGAACAATACGTTGCCAAACTTCCTTTGTTCCTTATACGTGGACACATACACATACGTAAAGAATATGGCGCCGATGATGTAGTAGAAGATAGCCCAATGTCAGAACCGACAGGCTTTACTGGGTCTCACTTTTAACCTACAATGGGCTCTGGTTGTGCATAAGCGTCGAATTCCACCTGTTTATAGTTTGTTCAAGCAAACAGCTGTTTAAAATCAATATTTAAATATCGTAGTAATGCGTGACTTTCAAATCAAGCATGAAGGATTTTATTAGCAATGTGTGTCTAGTTTAAAGGTTCTTTTAAAGATGAGTTTTTTAATGCGTAATCCGCGTTCGTTGGCGTTGTACAGAAAATCAGTATAGTTAATTTTGACATAATGATTAAACTGCAATTTACTAATAATGATTAGGAACGTCAAATGTTGGTAAACATTCGATCATTCACAATCAATAAATGTAGAGACAAGCTACCTTATTTATTAATTAAAAGCTTGGGTGATGGGTGTGTGATAATTTTATTCAAGGTTCTCGCGTGTACGGTAATAGATGGTTTAACATAAACAAGAAGTTATGTTTTTTAACTAAATTGACGCTGTAATTTGTTGTAGAAGCAGAAAAAATAATAAATTTTCCATGCTTATCTCTAAATTGTTAATAAGTCAATAAAATGGAATTAATTATTCATCGAATTCTAAGCAGCTGATTTCATAATATTCCGTTAATGCATTCATAGGTTTTTCATTGTTATCTACGTTAATAGAAGCTTGCTGGTAAAATCTTTATATATTACTTGGTAGTATTGTGCGAATTCATTGGGTTTTTCTTCAACTAGCAAGTGTAAAACTCGCGCCAGCTCGCGAGTTTCACACTCACCAGTTGACGAACAAGCCAATTCATCACAGGAAACGTCTTCATCTATCTAAATAACAAAAACGATTAAAAGCTCCTACAAACAGGCCCGACACGCGACGCGACAAACAGGCACGGCTCATCGCGCGACACGCGGTGTCTTTGTGTCGCGTCGCGTGTCGCGCTTGTTTGTAGGAGCCTTAACGAATCAGCACCATTTCTTTTGGCAGCAAAAAATACAGACGATTGAAAACACACACACACACAAACATACACACATATCAGCGTTCTATAAAAGCGTATCGTGGCTAGTTAAAAAAAGGCGCGTCGATATAATTATAATCTATGGCATGGGATTATGCTAAGCTTGTGTGCGTCGGCTCGGACGGAACACACCCACCCGACGCGCGCCGAATTACGACCGATAGTTTTTGCCCGCCGCCGAGTGTCAAGGACGAACTTCGGTTGCTATACAGAGTTACAGACTATACTACAGTAGGTAATGCTATACGATGCCGACGAACACTTTGGCTTGACTTTGGATTTGACTTTGTGCGAAAAAAGAAATAAATAATTTGCATTTTAAGTCTGCAGGGGTTTTGCACTTTGCGGTTGTAGTTATTCTGCATTTTTAGCTTCTATTATATTATTTCATATATCTATTTTAAACGTAGACAGGCGGAACATCGTTTTCTTTTTTCTTGTATGTAGATGGATGTGTGATGTTACAGTTCTTTTATATTGTAAAATTCTATAAAAATATTAATAGTAATGCAGTAAGTAGCAATTAAGATTTTATTGTTACTTGCATAACAATTTAAATTCTTGTTTTGTAAGTAATAGGTCCAACGCGGTGCGCGTTAAGTTGCTTGTAAGTTAGTCTATTAATCGCTTTATCGTCAAGGGCTATTAGAATTTTATTGGTTAAGTTATTGTAAAAAGGACATAACAAGACAATACTAACATAAATTCTGCAATTCAAACAATTCTATAGCCTCTTTATATTCAGGTACCTTACGAACTCGTGGAATTAATTTCTGTCTAACGAATTTTAATAATTGGAAGTTAATTATTATGAGTGCCATTGACCTTAATCAAGTCAAATTGTGTTCGAGCGGACTTAAGGTACAATTGCCAATTAAACCTTTAAAAGGAATCCAAACCGAGTTCAATTTATATTCAATTTTAGATTGCCTTTAACCATAACTAATCTTTAAACGTTTGATATACTTTCTTGTTTTTTTTTGAGGCACAGTTGTCTTCATAAGGTTGTTTAGTTTCATAATTGGCTTGTTTATTTAACGGTACGTTTATCTATTTTTTGTAATTCTATATCTTCTGATAAGGTTAATTTAACCAATAACATTTAATTTAATTATTTGTGTGCGTACATGTATTACGTAAGTTCAGTAAATAAATATTGACTGAAAAATCTGTTATTTATAGAGTTTAATTTATGTATGCAGAAAAAACATGTTGGGTTAAAGATCACTACTTTGCATAGAGACTTGTTACTATATCTACAATGCTACACAGTACTTAAGTAAGTAAGTAGATACCTGATGGTACCTACTTATCTCGCTGCACTCACAAAAAATATGAATTGACATATTTTTCCCAAGCCGCCATTTTTAATTTTTTAACTTCGAACGAAATAAAATAATATTGATAATCTTAAACTGATAAACGCAATCCTTATCAACATTCGATTTATGAAAACATAGGCAGTTTAATAGAACAGCTTTTCAACTCGGTTCAAGAGCGCAAGCACTTAGCCGATATCTAAATGATAAATGAATGAACATTACTTAATAAATAACAAGACATTATACAATACTGACAAGAAATATGACGCGCAGACTTACTGACCATATATCGAACACCTATCTGAGACATACAGTAAATCAAAATTGATCGGCTCATTCATTGTTGACAGAAAGATAATAATGGTAATTAATTTGTGAGTTAATGAGGCTCTGTTCCCGCGGATTTACCCAATGTCATCACCCTTATGGCAGTGATTGACAATGTCATGTACCGGATAGATTTGTCTAAGTCATACTAGATGACTTCGTTGGATTAAAGCTTACTGAGCTTAGGCACAAGCGAGCATTCGCTATGTTCAGATTTATCATAGTTGCACCTACAATCTGGGTACAGTCATAAACTCACACTTTACTCCCTTGGGCACAAACTTCAGGACGCTACGCTGCGTGCTATGATCCGTACATTACGTTTCCGGTCTGTCCGTATTGTTTGGTTTCGAAGGTGTTACACATTTTTTTAACAGTCAAAGAAACAAGCTGAATAAGTACCATCTAGTAGTATCAATTATGAAAACTCTTAAAAAAACCTTCAAATTAACATAATTTATTAAGATAGTTACGCCTGACCAAGTTAGATAAACATCCGGAATTTAATAGGTTAATTTTGATCAAACTATGAGATACCATTGAATGCTATAAATGTCCTTAGCCTACATAGTGGGTCCCATCGATTATAGAAAACATTGTTCCTACAATGAATTAAAATCATTTACATAATCATTTATATTCCGAGTCTATCGGCTATTGGCTTCGCTACTCCATTCAGTTTATTCAATATAGTGTACCTATTGAGTTCTTGTGGCACCGAACGATGCTTCGATTTGGTCAAGACTAGTATTAGATAGATTCTGAATAAAATTAGGTAGGTATTAATATGATTTTGTAATTGCGTCCTGCCTACGGCGTAACGACCTATGGGCTACGGCGCGGCGCGGCGTAGCATTGAGAAAGTCTTTAAGGCTACGATAAACGACTTTTAATGATTTTATACTGAAGATCACGTCTAAACGAGTTGTGTCAATGATTTAGAAAAAATATATGTTAAATTAGAGCATTTTCTTAATAACTTAATACGTGAATATTTTAGATTATGTTTATATTACATAGTGAGATTAATTTGTAAAATTATGTCTGACGCGGATAAAAAACTGAGAATCACACAAAATCTATCAAGCGTATTTTTCTGAAACCTTCACCTTTTTAAAGATAATTTAATTATTGATCTTTTAGTGTACGTGTTTTATTAAAATACCTTTTTTTTATGTATAATAAATTAATAATGGGTCTTATTTGGGACAGCGCTCCTGGATGGGCGGGTCCTATTACTGGCTGGACGTACGACGCATTGCGTGAGCTCAGTACAGAACACGCAAGCTAACCACTCAAGGTCACTGGCATATATCTGCATCTTAAAAGTAAAGTTTTAGGTGACAAAATGAGACAGTGGAATTTTTTAGATCATGAGAAAAATTCTGCTATTGTAGTTATCAATTTAGATAGGCCATCATGGGTAATTTTTGACCGGATTTATATCTTTTTATCTTTCTCAGAAATCTCCTTTTCTTTTTAACGAAAAATAATAATCATTTTCATATTTTCATGCTAGCTATCAGCATATTGACAAAGGCTCAGGTTGTATGGTGTTTGACAGTATAATTGATGATCATGCTTGCCTTCGAGCTGACATTGTCCAACTAATCGTTGTAGTTGGAACAATGGCGCCACTTGTCGTGGATTAGGGTTCAGCCGAATGTTAGTGAATTTAACTTTTTTTTGTTTGTTTGGAGATGATTTTATGAATATTTATACTCCGTTTATTATAACATTAGACAAAGTATTTCGATATAAACGTTTAATAAACTCCGTTATTTCACGATGAATACAAAGCACTGTAATCTATTTACCATTTACACTAAAAATATAACTCAAAAGTGAAGTAAATTTCAAGAATATTATACAATAACTGTCGTTATTTAGCCGTTATTTGTCGAATGCTATATAGTAAAAGGAGTATAGATCAGAATGAGATGCTTGAGATCTTCAAAAGACTTACGAAGAGCCGTATCAATTAAAAGAGGCTGCACAAAATGAATTGCAACTGATAAGAAAATAATTTAAAAATATATCTTTTTCGTACCTATTCCTTTTGACCATTGAATTAAAACGTTAAGATAGACGACGATGAGAATTCAAGTTTTTCTAAAAAACCATTAGAAAAACTTGACTTTAAGTGCCGAACCAAAATGATTATAGCTTACTTATGGAGAGAATCCATGCAATTAAACCGTGCTTTGAACTCGATATTATGAATAATTAACGCGCTGCATTCGTCACGTGTTTAAAGCACGTGACACGGGCTGCGGTTAATGCAAAAGATGTGGTGAATTCTATGGCAGAAAATACTCATAAAGTTTAATAGTAGTAATAATCTCACAGTAAAACTTAACCATATAGGCACTTACACATTCATACAGAACTTAAAAATAACGGTGACTTTTATGAACACAACGGTCTGGGCCTCAAGTCTGCTATTACAATAGTGTCAGAATGGTCTCGCCATTGTATTTGACAGTGTTTGTATGGCAAATCTGGGGGCCAAGTTAGTCTACTAATGTACAAACGTTGCAATGGTCTCTTCATTGTGAGTTTTTGACAGATTTGCCATACAAACACTGTCAAACTGTTAAATACTCACAATGGCGAGACCATTGCAACGTTCGTAAATTAGTAGACTTAGGCCCCAGGTCGATAGAGACACATTCATAATATTTAATACACTTATTCTTTTTAGGGTTCCATAGTCAAAAAGGAACCCTTATAGTTTCGCCATGTCCGTCTGTCTGTCTGTCTGTCCGCGGTTTAGCTCAAAAAATATTGGTACTAGAAAGTTGTAATTTGGCATGAGTATACACGTCAATGACGCCAAAAAAGTGGTAATAAAATTTTGAAAAAAAAAAAAAAAAACATTTAGGGTACCTCCCTACATTTAAAGTGGGGGTGATATTTTATTTTTTCGTCCTTCCCATAATATGGGATATCGTTGGATAGGTCTTTCAAAAATATTAGGGGTTTGGGAAGACCGTTTTTTGATTAAGTAAACCGTTCGTGACTTATCAAGCTTTAGAGTACCAATTTTCGTTAGAGTCAAGTGTCCCCCCCTCTACCAACTAAACGGTTGTAGTAAGAAATTAAAATGTCACGGCAGTAGTACCTATATATAACGAAGTTAAAAGGAAAACTATCATAGCTGAGTAGGCTTTACAATTTACCGAGTAATTGGCGACCAACTTACATTTACAGTTGAAAAAAATGTTCTTCCATACATTCTGTATAGGAAAACATGTTTTTCAACTACATAAGTTTGTTCTTGGGATAAATTCATCCCAACTACGGAACCCTTAATTGTGCGTGGTCCGACACGCACTTGGCCGGTTTTTTAATAGTATTTTACTTTTCTTTTTTTTAACGTTGGACACTAGGATTTTTTTTTTTTTATTTAGAATTTCTATGAAAAAAAAAAATTACATTAGGAATTTCTCCTGTATTGTGGGTGCGTTTATGAACATTTAAACTCACATACACAAACAGCCAGACCCAGAACAACTACTTGTACTTGTACTCGTACTTGTAGGTCATACAAATATTTGTTCTGTACGGGAATCGAAACCGCGACACGAAGCGCAGCAGTCAATCGCTTAACCACTACGCCAACCGTGCCGTTTTATTAAATTAGCTCACAAGTACAAAATCAAGTCATTTATTCGCACTTTTCGAACGTCAAAATTACATAAGGTAGTCCCTCGAGACGACCGCCCTTCACCACTTCTTAGTGCTTTCGCTGGGAAGAAGAAGTGGCCCAACAAACTCCTCAGCAGCACAGCTGTCCGTTCAGTTAGATAAACAATTTTACTGCCACTACAATTATTGAACTGTGAGCTAATTTAAAAATCTAATCTTATTTTATCTTCGTTCCACCAACAATCGTCTTCTACGATGTCCGTCTCACCGCTCTGGTTTCATTCACTCTTCTTTCTTTGTCCAAGCGGTCTTTCTTTGAAATGCGCTCCCTCTGCATATCAGGATGGCAACCAGTCGGTTATCATTTAAAGTGAAGGCACGTGAACATATTCGTAAGAAGTTGGCTGAATCATCCCAGCGCTGATTCGTTTTCTCCCCTACCAATCGTTATTTCACCTGACACTGTTTATTTTGCTTATATTTATGTATGTATGTATCTATCTATGTATTAGTTTATTTTAATTTTTTCCTTTTTCGAGTTATCTATCCCTTATGTTGCACCTGCCATGTTTTGTCTCTGCATCACCCTAAGGTCGACTGGTAGAAAATAATAAATAAATAAAATAAATAAAAAGCTTCAACAAGAACAGACTAAAAGGGTATTTTCCAAGGAAATGTACGGAACCACCATGTAAAAAAAACGCAATTAGCGCCGTATCAACTAATTTGGATATCTACGTTAAAATTTGTGGTTTCCGCTCCGCAGTTAATGTTACCTGCATTGTTTTGTGTTACCGCGATGTTAAAAAATAGCGTCCTCTACAGTTGAATAACAATGAACCCAAAACATTGCAGACAGATTTATTTTATTACTTTATTGTACGGGTACCATCATCAGTCACGCTTGTCAAAATTATTGTGTTGTACGTTGTACGATCAAGTATTTCCTATTCAAAGTACTTGTGCATTTTTTGTTCGTTGATGATTGTAACCACGATATCATCACGTTTTAGTCGTAAGTTTGTATGAAACATATTGTTCCTAACGAATTTCTGCTAAGAAATTATGAATTACTAGCTTTTGCCCGCGGCTCCGCCCGCGTGAATGTCAGTTATCGCGTAAAAAAGTAGCCTATGTCCTCCCTATCCCAGGCTATATCTCTGCCAAATTTCATGATGATCGGTTCAGCGGTGTAGGCGTGAAAACGTAACATACAGACAGACAGACAGATAGATAGACAGACAGACAGACAGAGTTACTTTCACATTTATAATATTAGTAAGGAGTAAGGATTAGTAAGGATTATTATTCATCATTTCAGCCGAAATACGTCCACTGTTGGATATAGGGCTCCCCCAATTGGGAGGGGGGGGTTTGCCGTAATCACCACGCTTGGCAGGCGGGTTGGCGATCGCAGTATGGTATTAAAAATGCATAGAGAACGCTGCTGCCCATTCTCTAGTAAGTCCCTTAGTCGCCTTTTACGACACCCGCGGGAGGAAATGGGGTGGTTCTATTCTTTACGTGCGGCACCACACGGCACTTACTATTATTATTACTTATTATTTATTTATTTATTTATTAACAAACAAAGTTAATAGTCATCTTAATTAAGAACTATGCCCCGTAAAACCGTTTTCACGGTTTGTCTGTGGGAACAGAACAATACAAAATGTTTGACTACATTGTTGTAAGTTAACAGTTTATCTGCTACTATGCTCACATTGTCTGTAACTTAAAGTAACTTACAATAATATTATAACCAATATATATATAAATCTCTCACTTCATAAGTGCAATAAGTGAAAATTAAGTGTCCTCATTAATAAACAATGTTTATTAATGAGGACACTTAATTTTCACTTATTGCACTTATGAAGTAACTTACAATAATATTATAACCAATATATATGGGGAAAACATCGTTTACAAACTCTTGAAAATAGAATAGTTGATTGAATAGCTACAGACAATGTGAGCATAGTAGCAGATAAACTTTTAACTTACAACAATGTAGTCAAACATTTTGTATACAGCATTGAGGCGAAAATGTTTAGGTACACAGAGAAATAATTTAATACACAAAACTAAAGAAACATAAAACAAACACGTATCTGGGTACAAAGAAATGATAAATAAAGTAGGTAATGTAAATGACGCGTACAATAAATATGTTATATTTATGACTTATACATATATAATATAACTTACACAACATACACTTTATAAAAAGATAAACTTCATATCAGTTGCATGCCGTTGGCCACACAGGTGCTTGAGTTTAAAGGACACTACATAAGTTACTATATCTGCAACCAATATCAACGCACTCATTCATTGCAGAGCGTAAAGGCTCCTACAAAAAGGCACGACACGCGACGCGACACAAAGGCACCGCGTGTCGCACTTGTTTTTAGGAGCCTTAAAACTGATCTACGTCTAAACTATTTAAAAACAATTTCTTCTACTGCTTTGTGTCCTTAAACGTCCTAGTTATCACGTCTTGATTTTTCGTTCCTTCCGGTTTTAGTCTTCAGGTCATCTCATACATTAATGTACCCAGCAACACTTCATGCTATAAACACCTCATCTAGCTTTTAAATCATTCTGACAATCGCACTTCCCTTGGCTTATTTAGACTACCTTGCTCCAATTACGTTGTCATTTTATTTATTTATATTAAAGCTGCTACTAGCGGTAATGTCAGTTAACGTACAAAGTGGTTTGAAATCTCGTAAAAGTCCTCAAATAGGGAGTAGTTAGACAGTCGCCTACGATCGAATTAAAGTCATGTAGGTCACTATATTGTCCGGTTGATCCTTGGACATCCGATCCCAAAATAGTACAATGAGGATAGTACACAGTTTGGTCTAAAAATAACTGGTAGGATAAACAAAGTGTCATTGTTTAACTTGCTAATAATGAACAGATAAAACACTTTTTTAATAAGTACCGAACTATCGACTCGTTGAAAAACCTGCCTTTTGTTTAGGTAGGCTTTGCAACAGATTTTAATTTAGGTAGGAGGCGCGCGTGTATTATCATTACTTTCGTTCTCATCAAAACAGTTCTAATTAAGAATACGCTCGGAGAAATGCAATTAAGTTGACAAGCATTAACGTAGTACACAGGGTGCGACCGAATCTAGGTTACCCATTTCTCGTTAACTCGGTAGCGCCACCGGGACAAAGAGTCGTAACGACCTCGCCTTTATTGCACTCCACCGTCGTTTTAAATATAAAGAACTCGACCCCTTTGCTTGCAAACTCATGGCAATCCCATCGCCCCTCTCCTTCATCCGTATTTATGTCACATAAGAAAGAGTGAGAATTTAAGTGCCCTCATATTAAACTTTCGAGACGATAAACACGATAAATGGCGGTGAATTTGCGCAGTTATTCCTCCACATATATAAAAACTATACGAACGCGATAAAAATGTGTTCGGGTATATTATATGCGTTTTAATAAAACAAAGGGTTGTGAGATATAATAACAAAAGAATTTGATTTTATTATACACGGCGTTTCAGCTGATAAAAAGACTAAAACGTTTCTGCCGGCACTATATAATGCACAACGAGCTAATCCAAAGCCTACGCAGTCCGGAGCGGATACATTTATATTATATTTCTTTCTCCTTTTCGGGTACGGACGTCCTACTACCTACCTAATATAATTTGCATATTCGCTTTATGGCAGTTATTTGAACCCACGCATAGCTAGCTTCGGTCGACAATATACAGCCAAGTACTGGGTGACCCTTTGTTGGAAGTGCGTTTTACATAGCAATTGCAATTTCGCTCGTTAAGATTTTCCTCGTTTTCCGTGTTGTCGCTTTCTCCATTAGATTTGTATATTTATTGTGTGAGCGTAAAATCTTTGGCAAGTCGCGAGCTCGTGTTTGTACAGATGTTTCGTTTACTCATCAAACATACAGTCATTGCTACTGCTGGATCCAAGATTTTCAGATTGCGTAAAGCATTCGACATCGTCCTCCGTTTTTGCATCTTTGCAAGGTTGGTTTGTTTTGCTCAGTCTATTGTGAAGGTGTACTTAAGGCTATTTGTTAGTTTGTTGCATGGACATACATCTTCATGACACATACATATTGATTGCACTTGCACAATAATGTTTAGTAAAAATTCATAGGAACTTTATAATCACTGCCTGTATATTTCATTGGTAATGGTTTCATACTTATCGTTAGATAATAGATATTATTATGACCAGATAAGATATTTTTTATCACAATACTACATGTTACTAAGCAAGTGGAAAAATATTTCCCAATACCACCTACCGAGATTCAAATCTAGAATTAGCACCAAGCTGTAGAGCTCAGATTCAAATGATTCACCTGCTACAAAATAAATGAATAGGTACATTATCTACATATACTCGTAGAAACCTATTACAGCCTGAAAACAATACACGGTTGCGGTTACTGATATCTTCCAAATGACGGGTTATTTTCCGAGAGCGCCGGCGACCTTGGGAATGTCTGTCCATATCTGGCACCTCCATATTTCTGGCGTCGCGTCGTGGCACATTTTCCTCCTCTCCGCGAGTGGAATAAGCAAAACCACCGCAACTAGGTTACACAGACTCCGTGCTTTATTGTGTTTACGTGCCACAGATATGAGATATACAGATATACAGCCCAGGTCAAGGCGCCAGACAGCTTTCGAGTCGACTAGCTATATATGGACTACTGTATTTAGCTCCTGTTTTAATCGTACGAACGTCGAACGGTCGTGTCACGATGCGTGTCCTAATTATGCTCGACACCCTAATCTCCACATATCATAGTCTCCTAGCGTCGCGATAACATCTACACGGTGTTCGTTAATTGCTTAATCCATGCATGTCCTTGCATTACCTAGCCGGTTGGCCACTAATCCCCGCAGATACCGGCCGCAACGTCGTCGTTTGTCGAGCTACGGAACGAACAATAGACGACACGCGGAAGGAATTAAACTACGTCGTAAAAAAGCGCGCGTAGTTTTAAATTTTATGGCTTGCGTTCAATTGGGGCCTGTAAAAAAGCGTTTTATTGGAGTCGCATCCTGGCTGCGAGGTCGCGATGTTCAGATAGCTCTAATTAAAAACCCGCCGCGTGCACTCTTGCGAAAGCGGGGCCTCCGAACTGCTTCTTGCGAAACACTGTGCCCTTCAGCCCAATACTGAACAGATTTTTAGAACAGGATTTACAGGCTCTAGGCATCGCACTTAAACCTTACGCAATGCCAAATAACTTGAGATGTATGCCTAATAATTACACCTTTACAGAGAAACGATTTGTCAGTATAATTTAATTTCTTGAATGACCTGCTTTTATTGTAATCATAGTGTTTACCAACGGGTCATGGTTCAAGATCCGGTTTTATCGTAATTATCTTAAATTATAATACATTTGTATCAGAGAATTAATAGCATTTTTTCTTCTTTGCAGGTTACAAGAACAGTGAAACGAACCTTACCCGTGAAGACTTCTTGTTAAGAAGACTTAAGTGCCATTCGTAACAAGTTTACCACTCGCAGTGATATTTAGTTGTATGTTAGTGATAGTGTGTAATCGTGATATAGTCATACTTAATTTAGGTGCAAACCGCTATCGGTAGATTTTTAGTGCAAAAACGTTACCAAAAAGTTACGAAACTGGCTCCGTACAAGGATATAATGAATTCGACGAGCATGAGCTCTGCAGTGCCAACGATCAAGTGCGAGGACACGTCGCCGTCGCCGGCCGCGGCCGTGGCGACGGACGGCGACACCGCGGGTACCTACAACCTCAGCGTCAACGTCAACCTCAGCGCCGCCATGATCAACATGCTGACGGCCGAGACCGCTGGCCCGACCACCCTGCGGACCCCCGAGATCGTCAACGACGTCATCACCATGACCAACCCTTTAGACCAGTACAACTACGAGAAAAATTCCAGTTTCAAGGTGAGCAGCTTGTACCTTTTTTCTCTTTTGTTCACATGTGATAGCTCGGATTTTTTATTAGCGCACGTGCATGATTAATGTAAATCTCGAATGAAAAATGAAACGTTGTATCTAAAGTTAATTAAATAGTGTGCGTGCGTGGAATCATGTTGATAAAGTAATGAGATTTCATTATTGCGAAAAATTGTGATATCAGTGGAACGTACTTCAGTAGTTAGTAGTAGGTAGTTTGGCGTAGCCGCGAGGCACACATTGCTATTTTAAGTTTTTTCTGTCTTTTTGTGTTCTGTGTCAGTATTGTGTGCCTTAAACTGCTTCAAATTAATTTATTTTCTTTCTTTCTTTCTTAGTTATTGTTCATTTCTTCTTACTGCTCCAGGAACCAAGACTAGCTGTTAGAAATAGTTGGATACTTAATGTGCAAAACACTGTACTTGAAGCTCTCATTATTATGCGTGCTTTCACGGAGCGGCTGGACGCTCACAATGCACGTAGGATCCTTCCAGTACTTAGGTCACATCCATGCACGCTCGTTAGAATGTAAAATAAGTGTTACAAGTATTTTGAACAGTTGCCAAGTGTTAGGTGCCACGTAACTATGGCCACGTGATCGACCATCACTCCCCCATTATAAACATTGGATAACACTGGCAGCTTGCAGTGCCATGAGGTCATGCACCTTATGCAGACTCCTTATTTACTGTGTTTAGCAGCAGACTCGATGGCGCCGCGGTAACACTTGATATCGGGTTATCTATATTTAGTTATCGTGCTGTTAGGTATAGGTAGGCATTATTTGCAGTGTTCATTATCTCGACTCGTGCGCTGCCGTTTCATGAATGAGTTTCATTACACTGAAATGTGAATGGCGGACAATTTAGAGCGTAAAAACAATGTGACGGTCGGACAATTATTTGATGCTAACCGTTTGATATGACAATTTGGTAGCGTGTGTCATTCAGTTGACATAGAATGTGTTTGTAATTATATTAGGCGGAACTCTAAATTGAATAGCTCGTAATTATTCTGGTGGTTTCCATTTTTTAAAAATAAATATTGACCTATATGTAGGTAAGGAGCTCGATAACCAGTTATGATAAATCTTGGCCAGTTCAAGAAAACAAACATTGCTGTGTAAGCGCAGGTTTGACTAAAAATACTTAAGCTTGTTTACTTACCCGGTGTAAGTCATCAACTCATTAAATACACATTAGAAGTAGCGTAGGCATGCTACTTTAAATGTATCCTACTTATATTTGAGGGAAAAAAGTTAGATTAAAGTCGCCAATAATATGGTAGGTTAGGTTTACATAACACAATATAACCACAAGAAAGAACATTTCAACAACTCATCTGTTGCTATGAAGGAATGGGTAGTGTAAGTAGGTATGCGCCTACCTAAAGCGAAATATTTTAAATAGGGAGCTATTCTCACATTATACATAAGGAAGAGACAAGATCAATAGGATTGTTGGACGTTGCACTGAAAACCATCGTAAGGCTCAAAATCAAAAGTCATTTATTCATATTAGGCTGAGAATCAGCACTTTTCGAATGTCAAAATTACATACGACAGTCCCCAAAAACGCCTGCCCTTCAACACTTCCTATAGTGCTTTAGCTGGGAAGAAGTGGCGCAACAAATTCCCCAGCAGCACATCTGTCTGTTCAATTAGATAAACTTGATTCTATACAATAGTAGCTACGCAAAGTAATTAACATAACATACACAGAACAGTAAATTAAATTATTTGCCATATGTCAGCTAGCCACGCCAATATACCAGCAAATACAGTGAAAACCTATAATCAAGCCAAAAAAACTAAAAATGCAAACAAAACTAATTACCTAAATAAAACTCTCCTGGCATAACGGGCATAAGAGTCTCTTTTTCAGGGCAAAGCAATAGAGCTAGCGAACCCTTACTTTGATCAAATACAACTCTAAGAGCCGCACAATAGCGTAGAACAGAATCCAATTAAAGTAGAACACTGTTAACGACACTTACATTAGCTAAGGCGAGGTTGATAACAAAAGAAAAATCACTAATAAAACTCTCCTGGCATAACGGGCATAAGAGTCTCTTTTTTCAGGGCAATGCAATAGAGTTAGCGAACCCTTACTTTGATAAAATACAACTCTAAGAGCCGCACAATAGCGTAGAACAGAATCCAATTAAAGTAGAACACTGTTAACGACACCTACATTAGCTAAGGCGAGGTTGATAACAAAAGACAAAACACTACTAGCCATATCTTTAATCCCCACTAAAGGTAAAATGACCTAAAAAGCGACCATTCCCTTCCGACACATCAGGAACTTTTATGACGTATTGCGTTAGATAATGTCGTTTGCGTGCAAACTATCCCATATAATATAACATACTGACGGCCTCTGACAAAAGCTACCGAGGTGGAAAATGTACCATTAGCGATGTTCGGTTAGCGTGCAATATGAGGTCTCATTTCCCTATGTCGTTTCAGAGTGGCAGCGGAAATGACTCCAATTCCTCCATGTCCAACGGTTCGTCGGCTACTTCACCAGCTTCTAGCACTCCACCCAGTATACAGAAGGTAAATATCTTATTAATTTCTTCTTTTATGAAAAAAAGTTCAATTTGCAAATACGCACCTACGTGAATATAGGTGTCATTTTTGCCTGATGTGTTGGTTTATTTATATATTTGGGATCACCAACAAAGGATACATAAACAGAGCAACACGAAAGGTTATTTTACGAGTGCTCCTTAAATTACAGGAGACCACAGCATGAAACTAGGTGTAAATTGGATAAAAATAAAAAGTCATACAAAATTTGGAAAGCAAATTTTTACTTCAATGTAAAAAATATTTATTGGAATACCATTTATCTAAACTATGTATAGTTACTAATTATTTATAATAACTTAATCTTTTAGGAGAATGTTTTTATAAATACCACTAATTGCATAATCGTGTTTATCTCGAAAGCTCTCACGTAGTCGTTAAGTGTTAACTTATCAATAAGCGTTATTTTTAATCCTTGCACTTTTATGATGTATCAAAAAGCAAACAAAAACGGCTCCACGGTCATTATCTTTTTATTTTTAGTCCTCAGTTTAACGTACACATGACTTTTGCATTTTGGGATTTGGTAGGTACTTAAAAAGATTTGTGGAATGTTTCAAATCATTTTGTCCTGCTCACACTACCTATTAAGACTACAGTGAGGACAAGAGTTGATAAAGTTAGGATATTCTCAGTATAATGTAGGTACCTGTCTGTAGTAGGTTAGTAATGCCAACTCAAAACCGGATCTGGAAGCCATTTGGCAGCTATATTAAAACTAATGTTTCTAGTTCCAAATGCAGTCTTTATCTAAATCTAAGTTTTTGCACTTTTTTCACCAAAGCAGCAACCTGCACAAATAACTAAGCACAGGATGCATAAATAATTTGTAAATTTCCTTTGACCTCGTATTCAAATTAACAGTATTAGTACCTATTGAACGAATCGACCAGTTTTTTCTTGAGTAATTTATGTAGGCTGTTCCAAAGGCTAGTTCAGCGGAGTCTAGACAATGGGCGGACGTTGAAAATGTGAGAAAAACAAACCACCTTGATAATTAATAATTGTAATATCAATCATGTATTTATTTTTTCTCACAGTTCAATTGGAATTGCACAATTGTATAAAATGGTAATTGCACTTCAACATTCTCGTAATACTCGTATTGAGAATAGATCTTCAATTGTGACCTTGAGCTCGTAGGAGTCGTGAATCATACTCATTGCTGAACAGGTGAAGCGCACCACATATTATAATAAATTCTTTAAATTTACTCGTACAATAATTTACTGCTTTTTAAATAAAACCTTCGTAATATTGTATAATAAAAACTACATTTTAATTTGAGTCCTTGAAGTTCGTTAAGCTCCCGCAATGTCGTTTCGGGCAAATTCCTCGTTAACTAGTTGCGAGTCCCCCTCTGGCAAAGTAAAGCGATTACAAATGTAAATTACGTAGGTACGTATCCATTTAAGTAAACTTGTTAGAATCTTGACGTTACTTTAGATAAAATAAGAGTCATGCGTAACATTCTTTAATCCATACCATAGTAAGTTTACACGCAGACCGCGTTCCAGTTAAAACATAGCAGCCAAGATTTTTTGTATTTTTTGCACATACAATGATAATGCTAAACTGAGCAAAGGTAATGGAAGAGGATAGACCTAGCACCTATAATTTTTATCACGACGGGAAATGACCATTTCCTAGCAATTTAGAACTTCAATTTAACTGCAGTTTGCAGTAAGAATGAAGTTTTAATTTATGAGCATTTTGACTTGTAACTTTTTAGAACTGCTCACATATAAAATTTCAAAGGGCTCAGGAAAATTAACCTTGGGAATATGTGGGCAGGTAAGTCAAAGCTACAAAGCTTTGACTTGGACCTGTTTATCAGTTTCCAAATGTTCTAAAATCTCCAAAAATGTCTGATCCCCACATTTTCACTTTCCAGACGTGTTCGGAATTAATAAAGGCTGGTCTGAAGTTGTCGATAGAGTCAAAACGGAAGATGTCTGGCAGCGACACAGAACACATGCATGACATGAAGCGGATGAAGAAGGAGGACAGCGATGATGACTACGACAGCAGTCACACACTGACGAATAAATCTGATGGCGTGAGTATATTTACAACTGGACCTAGTTAAACGAAAAGGATCCAATCCACACAAAGTCCTTTTAGAGATATTGATGTTTGAAGTTTAAAAGATATAACATATTTTATATTTCCGTGCATGTGGGCTGGTTCTGAGGTTGATCAAAATGATAAACTGTTGTTTTATGCTTGGATCTATTTTACTCGCCGATAGTATCGATATTTAGACTCAGTTTGGTACACTCAACTCATTTTTGACCAGGTTGTGGATTGGATCCTTTTTGTTTAACTACGTCCAACTATAGATACCTTTGTATAACGACAGCAAAAGATGAAAACAAATCCTTACTTTCAAAATAAAACTAAAATCCAGTAACTGTAGTTATCCGTTTACTTCGTCTTTTGGGCCCTGTAATAGTCTCAAATATAACTATGTCAGTAGTATACCAATTGATTCACTTGGCTCGTCTAGGTTAATTTTTGACATCACTGATTTACGGTACCTAATGGAAAACCTCATGAAACCTTGGTGGTCTGAAATTGCCAACGCATTGAGCAAGGATTGTAAGTTGTGGACTTTGCTTTACAGTAGGACCATATGAGGGGCTGGTAGGTATATGGCAGTCCATTCTGGATAAATATCTCTCGGAATGTCCACCTTTTTTGAGTTGGGCAATTTTCGAGAAGAGATAAGAAATTGCGTGAATCTCCACACAGTGACAGGGTAAACCCTGTCTTATCGTAGATGAGTGTAAAGATAAGATGCACTTCCCCGGCGGAAAAGCCAAATTCTTACACCTAAGTCACGTTACAGACGTCGGCAGTCCGGGTTCAAAATTTTCTAAGCTTGTTTATTGCATTAGTGCTAACCGCAATGATGAAACTGTACGTACCTACCTACCTACCTACCAATCAGTCACGTAGCCATTGGTAAGGAAAACGAGGTATACACGTGCTTCAGTACAATGCTTAGATAAAATACATCAGATTTTTTGGCTCTGATTTAATATAAAGAGATCTGAAATTATTCTGTTCAACGAAATGTATTCAAAGTTTTTAAACAAACTGGTCATCAGATGCAAATTAAATATTCAAATAATAACATTATTAGTGCCACTCCCTAAATTGTTTCTATCGTTCAAGGGTCACGTTATTCATTCAAATAAATGTGAGCCGAGGTTTTGCTTGAATATTTTTATGATCAAGTTTATGACTAGGTACTGCCTCACCGCCCAACGGCTGCACTTCCCATGTACTAGCAATAAATAAAGATGTGTGCGGAAGATTGCAAATCGTATCTAAACTAACTTTTATTGCGGCTGCACAGCATTGTAATTCAACGGCTTCATTGAAGTTTTATGAGCTTACGAAGAAGGCATTGCAAATGTGGCCGGCAGTCGTGACTTCACTTCCTGATGTTGAAAGGTAGCCTTATGGCAATGAGAAATGATCGGCGTATCGAGTAGCCTTACTTAATGGATCGGGCTTTGGATTGATTATTCTTTTGAGTCATTGTATTATGCAGATTTTTCGGGGACGTGGGCAGTTATGGTTATTAAGTATTATTGCAGCGGACAACGTGACTAAATGGATTGGTAAAAAAGAACTCTTATCTTGATTTTTATCAGTAAGAAAGACATGCGATCTAAAAGAAATATGATGGTTCACGATAAATTGAAATATAGGAAGGTTATCTAAACTTATAGGTATCCACCCAAAAAAATAATCTACTTACAACAATACTAGAAAAGCTTATCATAATATCAGCTGTAAGGCGATTTGAACTAGGTACCTACATTTGGTATAGGCAATACAAGCAGCCTTTAGAACGAACGAGCTTTGATCACCACGCTAGCTCACTGATTGTTGACGATTTCAGACAGAAAATATAGTTCAGGTTCCTCAGGATGTTTTAGTTGACCGTAAGTCAGTTTCGCCTAAAATAAACTCACTTTGATATTCGACAGGTTTTTTAACATCTGTTTACTTAGGCGGTTTTGAAAATCTGAACTATTATTATCTAACAATTCTTCAAGATTTTACAAAATTCTGCCCTATTGAAGGTGACACTGCTCCCTTACCAGAAGCTGACCAAACATGTTTTTTTTTTCAGCTAACGCCAGAGGACGAAGAGAGAAGGCGGCGTAGGCGAGAAAGAAATAAAATAGCAGCAACAAAATGTAGGATGAAGAAACGAGAGAGGACCGTCAACCTGGTCACCGAGAGCGAAGTGTTGGAGAACCAGAACATAGACCTTAAGGCGCAACTAAAGGTAAGTAAGGCGATTCGGCTTAAAGGATAGACGACCTTTATTTCCTGTGTTTAAAACACAATGTGGTTTGCAACAGCCAAAAGAAAATACAAGCAAATAACAAGTGGAACGAAAACTTGGTGTTTGTTTTGGGTCAAACAAATATTTACGTAGAATTTCTGTATACGTGCTAAGCCAACCATTTCACTAAAGGATATCATTATCTGTTATGACTACTTATGACGTTTCTGGGCGACGATAACAAATGGAGCCAGCAACTTATTAGTGTTGTGTTAATTGTGGTGACAGAAAGCACGATAAGTAGTCCACACCTTCACTTTAAATGTAAACAATATGCTCATAAATATTCTCTACTTTCTTGCAGGACTTAGAAGTTCAAAAGCGTCGGTTGATGGACATGTTGACAATCCACGCAGCGTCATGTGTGAAGTCAAACAATCCCAACACGAGGCAGTCTCCAACAACGCAGTACAACATGATCGGGCCGTACGACTCATCGAACACATTCCCCGTGTCGTTCGACGCGCACTCGCCCTACATCCGACCAGAGTCGGCCAACATACTCACGTCCAGCTATACATGTGTCACTCCACTCAACGGGGACTCGTCTATCGACACTATCTCGTCCCTAGACACCATTTACGTAGCACCTCAGCTCGCAGACTCCGAATACAATCGACCCGACAGTGTTCTCAGTCTGCCACCCACTTCGGATCGCGGTTACGTGACAACGGACGGCTACCTCCCCAAGTCCACGAATCTTCTCGTCCCAATCGACTCCGAACAGGACTATTATGATCCGGACGCGAATTACAACCTGGGGAACCAGCAGTGCCACACGTACCCTAACACCATGCCCGAAACGTCGAGCAAACTCAACAACGGCCTTAATGACGGATGTCTTGTGTAGTTAGGAACATCAGCGTTATCAGTAACCATTTTTTGTCGGGTCCAAATTTATTTTCGACATGTATACGTATAATTTAAGCATCGGAGTTATTAAAATTCGAAATAGAGTGTCACCGTTTATAATGATTCCATACCATCTTCCATACAAAGCTTCATGTTACATATAAATGCTTCCTTCTGAATTTTGTTACATATAAACTATTTTTTTCAATTCGGTGGCAATTTTTTAGAGAATTATTTTTAATGTACGAATTACCAATTTTTTTTTTTAACTTGGTTCAATCATCTACAAATCACTTTTATAATGACTATACACTTTACAGTTGTGATAAAACATTTAAAAATCTTTTTGTATCTCATAATAAGGCTTCTTACAGTGCCAGAAAAACGACAAAGGGCGGGGAAATTTATTTCGAAACGAAATCATATGTCTACTGTGTAGAACAACAACGTAGAGATAGTTTGGTGCCTGTATAACGTAGCTAGTATGTATGTTTAAGAGATGGAGTGACATTTAGAGTCCGGAATGATCAGGTAAAACATTTTTCAATAGAAAACATATAACAATTTTTAAAGATCAAGCACACCAAAAAGGCGTACTTTTTCAATCAAATAAAAAAAGAAGGTTACATTTTTCTTTCAAGTGTTGTGAACTTAAAATCCCCAATTCGATTGTATATTGACTACGTTAAAACGAAGCAGTAACTGTGAAACAGTTCTTTAGGTAGGTATTTCACATAATATTTTATTTTATCTAAGTGTCTAATTCTAACAATTACCATTCGTTTAATTTTTTTTAAGTTATATGATTTTGCTTTGATCTGTTTAAAATATTTATTTATTAAGATCTGATTTTAATGGTGCAATGTTATGAAAGTTTTGGTATTGGTGTCTAGTCCACATCGGTAACTCCAAATTATGAATGAAAGTCCCAAATACATCACAAAGCCTTTAACTTCCAGTACAATGATAGATGTAGTAATACTACCTCCTGTTAAAATTCCAAAATTATATATTTTTTGTTACAGAAGTATAGGTATTCACAGATTATAACGAGATATATTCCACATATACATGTGTTACAATTCGTGTAAGGTAATATTAGTTTAAGGTGCTTTAACTCAGAGTAAGTCGTGATATACCTAATATTATTGTAAGTGCAACAAGCGTTACTTGTTACGATGATAATCAATTAATTTTAAGAATTTGACATTTCTATTATTAAGTATTGTACATGTAACGAATTGTATGTGCACATAAAGCAAAGACGAATTCTACCATTTGTCAAAATCACGCGTCATGCGACTACAAACCTTATTGTATATTACACAAAGACAAAATTAATAAAAAGTAATGTCAGCATGTGACTTTGACAAATGGACAAAATGTCTGTATTTGTGTACGTTAAGTCGCTTGAAGCGTTCACAAAAAACACCATTGTAAAGTGCCTCTGTATTTTAATTTCGGACTAAAACGGTTTTGTTGTTCTGTTGATATTTTTATATGAAGTATGTTACAATAGGAGTAGACGTCTGGGCGAGATATTTTGCTGTAATAGTACATTACTTACCAAGGGCTGTAAAAGAAAGAAAGCCCGAAATCGCAGGTATTTGTGACCCGAGCCGCAGGCGAGGGTTGTAAATATGCGATAGAGAGCTTTCTTTTTTACTGCCCGTGGTGAGTACACAATTTTACGTCTTCATCTGGCCACAATGCGAGTTTTACTGTACGCGTAGCGTGCGGTAAAACTCACATTATGGCCAGGTGTGACGTAAATACAATAAAAATTGTAGTGGCTATGGAATTGAAGCACGATTATTTAAGTTACGTAACAACCGGAGTTGTACTGTTGCGTAACAACAGAATAATGTGCAGAGCTTCCATGCTGTTACATCGTGTCGCCCAGAAAGTTATGCAGACCTATTCAAAGACAGTGCCTTCTGCATACCAGTGATCCTAGTCTATGTGGCTGCCTTACAAAGCAGTCAGTCGCGCGAGCATTTATTTTTATATTGTTGGTAATATTGTGATAGCAAGAAAAAAATCTATTTATTAACACAGAGCACAATTCGAACTTAAGGGGGATGCGCTACGGTAGCCCGCGTAATTCAAATTTTCTAACGTTTATTGCAATTTGCTGGTCAGTGTCAGGTTGTTTGTTGATTAAAATATGATTCGCAACCGTAACATATATGCTTTTACAGTATTATAATCATTAGAATCAGCAATACAACTCTTTAAGTTAGAAATTTCACTCAAATGTCATGATTTCATGAAATAGTCATTCAATAGGATTATATGAACCGAGAGTTGTATTGATGGTTTTTATGATAATGACTCTATAAAGAAATATTTGCAAATAACCTGCAAAATGCAAAAAAAATGTAAGAAAAATTGAATTTTGCGGTCTACCCTGACGCTTTCGCTTGAATGTTTATTGTTATTTCTTGTCTAACAAGAATTTCAAGTCTCCACAATCGTAGTTTCTAGAAAGGCCGTCATTGTGCGAAATGTAATGGACTTCCCTTAGATTTGTAGTTTTCTATAATACTTCATTATCTTTGGTCAATGTTATATATGAATTTCGATTGTTTGAAAGTTTGTAGTATTTTGTATTTCGCTTTTGTAGTGTGATGGTACCGTCGTAGTAATCTTGCGTATAAGATTAACTTTAGAAGGTATAGTTTAGTGTTTCTGAGTCTGTTCGTTGTCACGCTCGAATTGATCATCAATCTATTACATCACGCAAAAGGGAATAGTTACTGCCTATTATAAAGGCAGCGCTGGCCTAGCCTTTGATCAGGTTAGAGTGAGATTGTGTTTCGGTGCCCTTTGGTCGAAGCCATTATGAAGCCATCAGGGCTTCATAACGGCTTCGACCAACCGGTTTCGCCCTGATTTCAGATGTGCACAAAAGAGCTGTTACCCATGTAAGTAGCTTGCTCCAAACAGTCAGATTTAGCTTTTTAAAAGTCTGTAGATCTAAGAATTTATCTAGAGACAATCTACGGATTTTACAGCGTCACTCTACAGATTAAATAAAAAATCTGATCTGGTAACACTGCTCCCGCGCCTTTCAAAAGGCGCCATCAAAATTTTAACTGGAAAATATTTTTCGCATTTGGCTTTTTGGCTCCCCTTGCTATCTGGCGTTTAGAGCGATCGCTCTCGCTTTACCCCAGGGCCGGCGCTGCATAAAGTTACCATATTAATTTGATGTCAGTCATAGAGAAAGTTAATTCAGATATTAAGTTTCTACCAGTTTTCATGAATATCAAATATCGCCTCTAAATGATTCAATAATTAATTTAATATCTTCCGTCACTGGTTCTATCCGTTTTGGCGTGTATGTGTAATATCGTTGTTTGATTAATGGGTGACGTCATCTTCTACTTAATCTATCAGTGTATCTCTGCTGGCTACTCGCGTGGCCGGTTGTGATAGTACATTACTATTGCATACAATTCGGTTGTAAGTTATAAAACGACTAGTATTACATTTGTTTAACGATTTATTGTTGTTACAAAATAAGATTTAACTTTATAATTTATATATGAGTATTCGAATCAACTTTTATAATCTGTTGTTATATCTCTTGCTATTTAAGTCTGCTATGTACTAATGCTTTGATATTCAATCTTTATTCAATTTTCTATAGATTTACAAATAATTTGAACACTCATATTTGTTGAAAACTAAAATTTTAAATAAGTCACAAAGTGATTAAACTGTAATTATATTGTACCATATTCATCTAAGAAACGTTGTTTGTTATAATATCAGAAATAATAATTCTTATTAGGTTTTGTAGGTGTTGTAAACATCACTTGTACCTGCTTCATAAATATAAATATTTTGACAGTCAAAGCAAAATTATTGCGCTTATATATTGAAGAATAAATCATTATATTGCATACGAATATGTTTATTTTTTTCCTCTCGACTACCTGATTAAAACTGTTGAAAAGCCACAAAATCTCTATCAGAATACCAGCGCGCAACACTTTTTAGGGTTCCATACCTCAAAAGGTTCAAAGTCTGTCTGTCCCTCTGTCACAGCCAATTTGCTCCGAATGTATTTTTTTTAAATTTTATTTTTTATACATATCAATTTGAGTGACCCAAACACGGACGTGAACCGTAAATAAAGAATTTAGAATCTTGAGGTCAGTTTTGGGGGCAAACAAGAAAAAAATAAAGTTTTGCAAACTGTACCGTGTGACATATCAAATGAAAGTGCTTACTATGAGGGTCTCAATTTTTTTTTTTAATAATTTTGAAATAAATTGTTGAAAGTTATAAGTGAAAATAGACGAAAATTGACCATTACCCCCTTATCTCCGAAACGACTGAACCTAAAATTTTGAAAAATATACTGAAAATAGTTCTATACTTATAGATTACAGGAAAATCTATAAGAAGTCTATGGTCTTAAAATAACATGGTAAATCTCTCGATATTGTGCGTACAAACTTACATTGGCAGTTGGAATGTATGGGAGATTATGTTTACCAACTACAATGTTAAGTTTGTTCTTAGGATAAATTCTTTCCAAGTACGGAACCCTTCATTGTACGTGGTCCGACACGCACGTGGCCGGTTTTTTTTTTAATGTTGCAGCGTCATGCTGAGTTTCCTTTTGAGGCCTTTTGGCCCCGTACAAGACTTTGTTTTCATTGTGTTTATTTTAAAATGGGATCTTCCTGTACGAGTCCCAATAAATACTTTTTCTTACTTTCTTTCACAAAATTGTGAGAATAATTTATTCTAAAAACATTAATATCATCATAAATCTATGTAGTGTTTGTTTGAGAACACTTGTGTCATGGACAAGGACTGCCAAAGAGTTATTGGCTACAATTGCATAGCAATAAAACAAACGAACTTCAAAAACAATGATATTATTTAATATCACAATAAGGGCTTACATTTCGAAATGTATTGAATATCTTACTTGGCTAATGTAGCGAGCATTTTTGAACAAAATTTCAATCATACCACACAATCTCACATATTTTTTTCATTGACATGAACCGGTCTAAACTGAGACTAGAATTTATTATCTATAATAATTGCAGTTCTCAAAAAGTATAAAATTAAGGAATGAGTGCAATTACAAGCCTACATGAAAAACATTTTTAAAATTAATGACATTGCTAATGATTACACTCAAAATGCAGATGAAAACATACATTAAAATGAAGTCTCAATGGTAAGAAAGAAAATAAAAATTATATTATGCTATCTGTGTAAAGTCTATTCAAACCCTAGTTTCCGGTTTCCACTTATAGTTGGTATCAGAATAGTACATTACTTACCAAGGGCTGTAAAAGAAAGAAAGCCCGAAATCGCAGGTATTTGTGACCCGAGCCGCAGTCGAGGGTTGTAAATATGCGATAGAGGGCTTTCTTTTTTACTGCCCGTGGTGAGTACACAATTTTACGTCTTCACCTGGCCATAATGCGAGTTTTAAAACTCAGATTATGGTCAGGTGTGACATAAAGACTGTTAATGAAACATTTTTGACTTTTTCAATAGTACTGGTAAAGTCAAACATTTTCGAATCTTGAGTGCAAACTGAACTTGATGTGTGTTTTAGTTGTTTACAAAAACACATATTTGTTTACATGTTTGGAAACTAAATCACGAACGCAGCATAGATGGTACAGTAGTAGAAAAAATTGGTTCAGCCTTTTATAGAAACAGAATAAAGGGTTGATCAAAAACCATATAAATAACAGTATGGTATTGGAAATTTACTAGAAAAATTGCGGAAGGCTTGCTCCCCAATACATTGAGAGACAAGGCCAAAGACACAGAGACCCCAAGAAAGAATTCGTTGCGGTATCGTATCAGAAACGTTATGTACAACTTGCTAAATGAAATAAGACCTATTATTCTATGTACGAGGTAGAATACACAATACTTCAATACATTTGTACTACTACACTAATCATATAATTCTACATACATATACACTTTTTGAGAAATGCCAAATTATTACTATATATAAGATAACTACAGAACACATACATTGTTGAATGAACCATTACCATTGTACGTAGATCTTCAAGGTGGCTGCGAACGAGATGGGGCGCTACCTAGAATTGCAGAAATAAGATCTTTTTAAATATTTATGGTGTTGACTTAAAATGACATGTTTTTAAAGGGTTGAACGACATTGGTCAAGTCTGATATTTGTCAAATCGGCGATTCGTCAAATTTGATATAGGTCAAAGCTGTAGTTCGTCAAATCGTCTTTTTGTCCAATTACAATATTTGCCAAATACGCTATTGGTCAAGTAATTTAAATACAATCAACTGTAAAAATGAAAGTACTTCATGGTATTTTTTATTAACTCATTTATTCAATTCATATTTATTTACATAGAATTCATACCCAACACAACTGTTTTAAACACTTTAACGCATCTGATTTTCCACTCAATAACTTTTCTATAACTTTTTATTTTTTGGCATCTTTTATGATGTTGGATGTTTTCCTCTGCTTCTCATCTTCTCTTTTAACTTTATTAAAAAAATATTTCGCTTCTTTTAAAAAAATACTTATGTGCATGAAAATAATTATTATGTTTTTCTTCTACTTTAAGAGTCCCTATCAATTTCGACGCGCTACTAGTTTAGGTAACTATCGGAGCGCATCGTGTCTGTGTGCGTTCGAACTATCGGCGACAATCGTAGTATGCATTGTCGTACGGTGAAGCGGGAACAAATAATCTTGGTCCGTAACCGCTATTAACAGCACTCCCTAATTTTTACTTACCTACTAGATTCTGTAATACTGGATGGATTTTATTGTAATTATGACGTGTTATATTTATAACACGTCATAATTACCACCTAGTAGGTAAGTAAAAATAACAATATTAAGTACGGCGTTCATCATAGTAAAAGCAAACTATAAAGTGTGACCAATACATATGTATATATAAGATAGGTCTGAAACTAATTACATGTGTTATTACCCACCCTCCTGTATTATTTACCTACTACAGACCTCCCCGGCGAACAGTGTTCGGAATAATTATATTACGAGCCACTTAGATTTTTTATATGAAATTTTTAATTTAAATGTAGGTAGGTATTTGTTTGTAGACTTATACGATAAAAACACATAATTATATTACTAAGTATAATGTTGTATTTATATAATGTGTACATATACATATAGTCTTTAAATAAAACAGTTTTTTTTACGTTTAAGACACTTTTAAATAGGCGGCCTTGAAAAAGGCCTTTGGCTTTTGTCTACTCGCTGTTTGCTTCTTCATCGGATAAGTGCATCCTTTCAGGCGCTTCAGGAGCTTTCAATAATTGTAATACTTCTGGCGCCAAAGTACCCGATTTTCTCTTAGGCAATGGTCTGATGCTGGATATTAATGAATCGGAGGAGATAAGCAGAGCGCGTCTTCAATAGTCTGCTTCCTTCCAATTTTTCTCGTGCTATGCTTTCTCAAACTCAAATCATTTCAATTAAACCATTTACAGGCACTTTTGAATTCTCAAGGAGTCAGTCAGTAAGAAAATGAAGCTAAATGCCCATTCCAAAGCGTAGTAGGTACGTATGGAAAAGAACGGGCAAGATACTCCATTACATTAAATTGTTACAAAAATATTAGATCTATAATGTTGAGTTTATAACTAAATGTAAGACCGATATAAAATAAAAAATAAAAACGTACACGTTAAAAGCGTCCAGAGTAGTTATAACAAATAGAAACAAACAAAAAAAAAAAAATTTTTTTAAGATAAAATAATTAGAATAAGATAATTAAAATAAGCCGTGGCAGCTAAGAGATGACCAGTCCCAACTGACGGCGCCCGTTCACGAACATATCGCATGGATTAGCACCATTCTGCTCAACCATTTTGAAGGGAGCTAAATGATCCAACACACGCGCCACCATCAGCGAGACATCTTAGTGAGCATGACATACTCTCAGCCGCCAGGGCACATTCAAGTCAATGAAAGGCATATTACCCGGTTAATGGTAGCTCTATAGTACATAGTACTCACACCTGTGCTATGCGATTATATAATACAAAGGAGATTGAGTTCATACAATGCTAAGATAGTCTTACAATCTTCAGCAGCTCCAACATTATTTTCAAATGTTAATCGATTAGTTGTGGTTGTGGAGCAAGACCAGCATTCAGCCAAGCATTTTTATCAGCGATGTAATCCCCCAACTTATAATATACCTGCGTGCATAGTATGCGTTTTATACAAGATTTAAATTTAGTTTCATTCAGTTGAAGAATGTGGGGAGGAATTTCATTGTAACATTTTAAACAGTACCCCATAAAGGACGAGTCTACTTTAGCCAGTCTGAAACCTAGTTGAACTAGTAGGTCCTATTTCTATAACTATAATTATGTCCTTCACCTCTTTTTCTAAAAATATGTAAATTTTTCCGTACGTACATGATGTTTTCGTAGATATATTGACAAGGTACCGTCATGATGATAATATCCTTAAACAGTTCCCTTAGAGAATCGCTCCTGCGGACATTATATATGGCTCTGATGGCTCTTTTCTGCAGAATAAAAATAGACTCGATGTCTGCAGCCCGTCCCCAAAGTAAAATACCGCAAAAAATTATACTATGAAAGTAACTAAAATAGATTAGCCTCCTATCTACGAGTACATAAGTAAATTGACGGATTTTTCTGACAGCATATGCTGCTGAACTTAGACGTCCTGCAAGAGATGTTAAATGACCCCATTAGCCTTGAATCCATCATAATCCCCAGGAAAACAGTTTTATCTACGAATTCTAGTTTCTCTTGATTCAATACTATCTGTTAAAGAACATTTTATGCACTTGGTTTTTTCCCATTTAATACTAAATTATTAGCAGCTCTATAATTGCGGCAGTCTTTGCGTCTAGACTAGAGCTTCTTCGCTCAGTAGACCTATAGGAAGGACAAGGGATTTGATGAAATTAGCTCCGTGAATTAATATTTTATGTACACTAGAAGGCATTTTGTACCATTGGTACTTGGTGACGTAGCCTAGTCATGTCAAGTGTATACTCCTTGTAGGCCTCTGGCTTTACATCGTACACACGGCCACAAATCAACCTATAATGTCCAGTATAAGCTGACCTCTCATTGTACGGAAATCCGATACAATGCGAGATCAGCCTAAACTGGAAATGTATAGCTTGATTTGTGGCCGTGTGTACGAGCACGAAAGGTCTTTCAGTATAACAGAGAATCTTGTAATGAGATCTTTGTCATATGATACCCAGTGATCGCAGCTGCGAGAGCAGGGTCTTTAAAGAACGTTCGCGCAGTATTGCACTCATTGGTTGAGCCGCTACATTGCTTTACTGTATCGACGAGGAGCCCAGTTCGACGACGATATTCTTCTATAATGGCGCGCTTTTTTTCTTCCACTGGTTCTTTTATATTCTTAGTCACGCGCCATGTTTTGTGTTCCTTCCTATACGATATGTGAAAAAAAAAATACCTAAGAACTGCACATGCCTTTCGCGTTTTTTCTTTTTTCCTTTGATTTTTCCGTGATAATAAAGTTCACTTTATCGACCCATTTTCTAAAAATTAAACACTAATTTACTAATAGTACAATACAAAACATTAATATGTATGAATAACATTAACAAATCACAAAGTGTCACACTATGCATAAATAAAATAAAAATATACTCACAGTCTCAAAACTGATTAGGCCTAGTACAAAATTCGCGAGTTACGTCGGGAGGGGCGAACGTCACGGGCGACACAGGTCCGTCGTCGAGAAGCCCTTGGGCGCGACTGAATGTATCGAGCAAGCGCATCGGTTTATAAGGCATTATTTAGATATTTTATTACAATAAAAGTATTAGTCAAAAAAAAAAAAAAAAAATTAGGTTTGGTAGATAAATAGATCAAATTTTAGAATATTGAACACTTATTGTTATTTTCAATAAATTCTTACGCGTAGACAACGGTTTTGCACATGATTTTATTGTGTTTTTTCAGCGTGGATAACATTTTTTTTAATGAACTTATACGTTAAACTTAAAAAAAAAAAGTTGTAGGCTTACTAGTATACTATATGTCCAGTATGTATGAATTTTTTCAGATTGTTATTTGCCACCAGTAAGCCAAAAAAGTGATTGGAAAACCGGGTGTTTCGTGCTTACGTAAAAACATGTGTTAGATTTATATTTTTCGTAATTTATATTGAGTAGTTATCAAAATTTTAATCAGTACACTTACTAGATAAAGATGTGATCAATAACAGGGCATTAAAAAAAAAACCAGGTATCTTCAGGTTACTGAGAAATTTGTGCTGAAAAAAATAGAAATTTCTGTTTTTAGACCGCGAAATTGATAGGGACTCTTAATCCCTAATCTCCGATGCCAAGCCTCGACTGCGTTGGTGGTGCGATAGCATTCATTTGCACAACATGTGGTGTTGTGCAAATGAACACCATCGTACCACACAGTACAGTTACAGTTCCTACAATTAAGTTATGTGAATTCAAAACTTATATTTTCATCGATTGTACATGGACTTGACCAATAGCGTATTTGGCAAATATTGTAATTGGACAAAAAGATGATTTGACGAACTACAGCTTTGACCAATATCAAATTTGACGAATCGCCGATTTGACAAATATCAGACTTGACCAATGTCGTTCAACCCTTTTTAAAGATGTGTATATACACAGATGTAACAGCAGCTTCGAGGAGTTTAAAGGTGAGTATACACTAGAGCATTTACTTGTAACAAAATATCGAGCCGCTCTAATGTGTCACCCTTTCAGGAACCGAACAATGAGCACGACACTCGATGCTTTGTTACAACTTGATTTTGCAAACAAACGAGCGAATTTGAGTAACATTTTATCGAGCCTTCAGATCCGACATTTCAACGAAGAGTAACGTAAAAAAAGAAAGAAATGTTACAAATGGTAAATGCTTCTTTTTAAATTAAGCTTTTGCTTGTATTGTACCATGCGTTACAATGTTACATTACATGGATATGCTCGAGAAAACCCTTTAGTGTATACTCACCTTTGCAGCAATAATACTTGAAAATTTCATTTTTTTTTAAATAATAGTGCGATTGTAACGTTACAAGAGTTTTGGAGGTTGAAACGCGCATGCTCATTGGCTTAGAGTTTTCAGTGGTCAATAAGCGTGCTGCAAGTCATGAATTCATGATGTTTTCGAGATATGGTTTTAGATCAACGTTTAGCACTTGAGCCAATAGAATTTATCGCTACAATAACTAACGACGTTTTTTTTTTTACAATGTGTTATACAAAAGCTTTCTTTTAGCAAATCGCCTTATCGAGATGATAATAATGATTAAGATAATAATGTAGTATACAGGGTGCTGCTGATATTTGTATAATCAACCAATGACGTGTTGGAATTAATCTAATAATGAAGCAGATAATTTAAAGTTTCACCGTGCAAGTTGCATTTTAGTGTAATAACCGGCACGAGTCGTGAGCACAGATAATAATAATAATAATAACACTAATAATAACAGATGGGCAGTAGTGGGGGCAAGCTCGCGCATGTAAACTTTCGGCTAAATAAAAATGACACGCTAGAGTCCAATAGACGACGAGTATCGACTGACGAACCAATCGCATGCAGCTCGGCGCCCCCCGGCTTCTTCATTCCGCCAAAGAGACCTCAAAAAAAAATTGACTACTGCGCAGGTGTTAGTTTGTGCTCACGACTCAAGCCGGTTACTATAACAGTAAGCCTTGTTGGTTGACCTGCAAGCAAATGAATGAGCTGTTTTGCTTAATCCGTCGTTGTTTCTGAAAGCCTTTTCAATTTTATTTCTAAAATATTATGATTTATTGGGCTTGTGGCCAAGTAATAACAGACGTACGGGTCGATCGATCAGGTTAAGTTACGCTTGCCGCCGTTGTTCCGTGGATGGGTGACCATCTTTACATACCAATACCCCTCCGTGCCTCGGAAAGTATGTTAAGCCGTCGACAGTCGTTACGGGTCGTCAGAAGCCCGAAAGTCTGACAACCAGTCTTACCAAAGGGTAACTGGGTTGTGGAGGTCGGATAGGCAGTCGCTCTATGTAAAATACTGGTATTCAGCTGCATCCTATTAGACTGGAAGCTGACTTCAGCGAAGTTGGTAAAAGGCTAGACCAATTATGAAATATTATTATTGATTGTAGTAAAATTTCTTTAAAAAAAAAAAACTATCATGAGATTTTAAACACTGCACTAGGCGCAAGTGAAACGTGCACAACGCGCTTCGAACGACTATGGACGTGTTACACTCTGCGCGTACGCGCACGTCAAAAATAGAGTTACCATCTGACAGGCATTTGCCGCATTTGACAGGCATTTTACGGCTAGGTAAATGATGTAATATTATGATTGAGAGATGTAAGATTTCTTAAAAAAAAAAAAACCTTTCTATCATGAGATTTGAAACACTGCACTACGCGCTTCGAACGACTATGGACGTGTCACACTGCGCGTACGCGCACGTCTCAAATAGGGTTACCATTTGACAGGCATTTGCCGCATTTGACAGGCATTTTACGGTGAAGACTGGATAGGTAAATGATGAAATATTATGATTGAGAGTTGTAAGATTTCTTAAAAAATAATAATAAAAAAAAAAACACTTTCTATCATGAGATTTTAAATACTGCACTAGGCGCAAGTGAAACGAGCACTACGCGCTTCGAACGACTATGGACGCGTCGCACTGCGCGTACGCGCACGTCTCAATAGGGTTACCATCTGACAGGCGTTTGCCGCAGGACAGGCGTGCGGCCGGTGCTAAGCCGAGGCAGGCATTTTTTTAATTTCGCGGTATCACGCAAGCTCGCCCGCATGAAACTGAGGCCGCGTTCCGAATTGCATTGTAATCGATTTGAGCGTGCTTATACGCGTACCGAATTGGCGTGAGCGCGATAACGATGTTCCGTGAATCGTCATAGATGACGTTGTGACATGCGCCATCTTGCGATAACGCCGACCATATCCTTTATTATTATCACCGTGAGCGCTGTCAAACAGCGCTCAGCTGTCATAATCGGTATATTCTAAATCGGAACGCAAATTATTGATGTGAGATCGATCACTTACATCAATAGATTACAGTCTAACTCTCAATGTGGCCTGACTATACTGACTGAAGAGACGTGTCAAAGTCAAAGCATTTATTTCAATTATGCATATAAATGGCACTTTTGAACGTCAAAATTTACACGGAAATAGAATTGATTCTAGTTGCCCGTTCCAAAAGGTAGACGTGAATAATGACAACACGCAATTTATTAAAATATGTTAGTTTGTATTTTTTATATTCGCACACAATGCAAATGTGGAGCGAATGTTTTCCCTAATAAATGCACATTGGAGTAAAGAAAGAAATCGCCTGACAATAGAGTCGGTTAAAGACTTTGAAAACGTTTGTGTGAAAAAAATAATATTAATAATAATTTAGAAAAAATAACGAAGTTTTGAAAAAATCTACCGTTACAGTAAATTAACCTGATGAGACTTGATCGGACTTTCAGAAACAGGGGCGTTTCATAAGTAATATTTAAGTATAAGTGTTTTAGATAATAATAATTAATACCTATAATAAGTTAGTGTCCACAATTAGTACAGTTGGTATTATCGAGCCAAGCACCGTTGTTAATATAACCTCAGCCATCCCAGTCTTATTCTAGTAAAATATTTTGCGACGAATAAATTTACCTTTACTTAACATGCAAAATTATTTTTAACATAGCATAACTTAAAGAGTTAATGATAACTATATGAACCCAAGCCTGTTAGCATTGATGAATGACTAGAAAGAATAAATGAGATTAACAAAATGTTAACGTTAGATACAAAATTAAAAAACTGCGTACGTTTCGGAAGCCAGAGTTAGATAGCTCGCGTCTCCGTTACTCAATGCCTTCAAACACTGGTGACAAAAGAAAATATATTTACTTCACAGTTTTAACATGGTGAAGCTTGAAGTTTCTTCTTTGTGGGTACCTGAATGTTATTTATTAATGGTGATATGATATAGTGATGTACAGTGTAACTTAAACTTGCCCCATAAAGTCGTCATCAAGCGTGTGGATGCTTACGTCCCGAGTTGGCGTACTATAACTCGGGATATGGCATTGAGGCTTAGTTTTTATGAGTATTCGATCGCCATCGTCTCAAAATTGACATAATGGTATAGATTGTCGATATTTACTATTTATTCAAATACAGAGTGGTCTAAATAGTGACTGAATATAAAATCCGCCTCACCTCTTATAAAGGCCGATTCCAGCGAAGTGGTCGATAGTGTACCAACTTTTTGTGATATTGTGCAAGCCTACATTCTGCCTAGGTTTTTAAAATGATTTAGGACCTGGTAGTATTTTTTATCTTATTTTAAATTCAAGTAAGTAAAGTAAATTCTTCATTATCGGCCAAAAATTTTGTATTTTGAATTAATTATGGGAAGATGATTTTATTTTTGATTATTTTTTTTCTGAAAGAATATTTCATGACAATGAAAATTGCAAAACAAGAATGTGAAAAAGCCGTGTAAAATTAAGATATAATTCTATAAAAAATTTAATAAAAAAAATTATCAGTCATAAGGACTGCCGACAGAAGTGAAAACTCAAAACTTTGAAATAACTGAGTCTGGCGCCTCACGTCATGAGTCGCGCATTTCGGTGACGCGAATCTACAAGTTTCTTCCCTACCAAAAATCGCTCAACGCGGCTAAAGAAGTTTTCACTTCAAAAATATATAACCCGAAAACTATGAAGAATCGCGGTACATACACGGGTATTTTCGGACATGAGGAATACATTTTTGTTTTATGACGTCACTACTTTGACCACCTGTATAATAAGAGCTGCATAACGAGCCTTTGAATACATTCATGTTTATTGACTGTCAATATTAATGACGTTTAGCTACTGTATGGAGTATTAAGTTACCCTGTGGTGATAAGTCATGAAATGTAACAATATTATCATACCATTTCGCTCGTTTCGACCAATCTTTCGGTGTCCAATGCAGGCATTTCGGGTCGATACGCAGATTTCTCTTTTCCATTGCTTTTTCGTGTTGCTGTAAGATTTTCGATCATCATTATATAGTTAAAAGTAAGACAGAGAAAGACGAAGTATTTTATGATGCAACAGATGCGGCTCTTGTGGAATCAAATCAGCTACCACAGCCAATAAGGAAAACAGTTGATGGGAAAAAACTGCGATCTGTGCCTAGAGTAGATTATAATTTATAAGGGTTTTTATTAAAGATTTTGTTTAAAGTTTTGTGAAGCTAGGGGAAGGAATGTTACATAGTTTATGTTTGATATCATCATCATGTCAGCCGAAAGAAGACCACTGCTGGACATAGGCCTCCCCCAAGCACCGCCGCTTCTACCGGTTCTGTGCTTTCCGCATCCAGCGGATTCCTGCTGCTTTCACAAGGTCATCGGTCTCCCTTGTGGGAGGCCTTCCAACGCTACGTCTTCCGGTACGCAGTCGCCACTCCAAAACCTTTCGGCCCCAACGGCCATCTATTCTGCAAGCAATATGCCTTGCCCATTGCCACTTAAGTTTGGCAATTCTTCGAGCTATGTCGGTTATCTTGGTTCTCCTGCGGATCTCTTCTCTCTGATCTCTCTCTTCATTTCTGATTCGATCACGTTCCCAACGTGATCGAATCAGAAATGAAGAGAAACTCCAAGCATAGCCCTGTCCATTGCCCTATGGGTGTCTTTTAGCCTTCTAATAAGGCCCATTGTGGGCGACCACGTTGTATGATTGATCTATGATATTGATTAATATGACATCTTGACTTGTAAATAAACGTCAGTGTGCTACCAGCTATCCGTCATTTCATTTCTCCTTTATTAGTCTTAGGCCTTCGCTCTTCGCAATATCCCCATACGTATCAAGAGAAATATGTATTTCGCGGAGAAAGCATTCTGTTCCTTAAAACTAGGTGCATTAAGTATATTTTACCTCGTTCACCGATATGATGTATTGTCCTTTGTAGTAGTTGATCAGGTTCAGGTTTTGTAATGTACTAATAACATCTTCTTTCTTTATACTGGTTAGCTCGCAGATTTCGCTGAAAAATGGATATTGACTATAAGATTTTTATCCAAATAACGTCTTTACTGTTGGTTTTTTTTTACTAAGCAGTGATAGCCTAGTGGTGTGACCGTTGAGCTGCCAGGAAATAGCGAAATAAGAAACTGACATGCCTGAGCGATATTTCAAGACGGCATGTGAAGCAAAGTCAGAGACTTATGGGCGACGTAATAACTCTGACACCCGGCTAGTCACTAGACGTGCATAAATAATAATAACACGGTTAAGTTGTTGACTGGCATGCGTTCGTGTAGTAAAGAGTTCGTGTAACACCTATTAATTATTTATTTAATACTTTAGCACAAAAAAAAATTACAGAGGCGGACTTAATGCCATAGGCATTTTCTACCAGTCAACCTTTGGGTGGTGCAGAGACAAACAGTGGTAGGTGCAATTATGAAAACTGGAGGATTAATTGTATACATAGGTATATCCTTAGATATACCTATACCTTAACTATAAATATAAATACACGAATATACTAAAACTAATTAAACAAACAATGGGATAACATTTCCGTTGTTATGATACTGCCAGCTTCTTACAAATGTGTTCGCGAACTTTAAGCTTAAAGGATAATCGGTTGGTTACCATCCTGATTTCCTGGGGGAGCGCATTCCACAGAGAGATAGATTGAACGAAGAAAGAAAAGTGAATGAAGTCAGTGCGGTGAGTGGGACATTGAAGAAGACGATTGTGTGATGAACGTAGATTTCTATTGAGGTTGGCGCAAATGTACTGAAAGTGGGGAGCTAGATAACTAGGGGAAGAGGGAGAGTCAATAAATGAAAACAAAGTGGGAAACCACTTTAGAAGCGACCTATGGGCAGAGGCATGATCATATTTACGCAGACCTATTGTACAGCCAGGAAACTTGATTGTTGACCAGATTAAGAAACTACGTCAGTTTGTCGTTTAATAGCCATGTTATACGATTGACAAAGAATTACAGTTGTGATTTCAATTTACGGACAATTAAAATTGGAGGACACAGGTGCGTAGCGGTTTATTTTTACCCGACTACAACGAAACAAAAAGGAGGGTTATGATATTGACCGGTATGTTTGTATGTGGGTATGTATGTAAATGTTCATCTGTTCCCTCATAACATCTAAACTACTTATCATAATTTGACAAATGGGGTATCAATGGAAGCGTCTTGATCGTCAGCTGGTTATAGGCTATGTGACGTCACATAAAACCTAAGCTAACAAA